>CAIGRB010024243.1:76671-92930 GCA_903798255.1 Fraxinus quadrangulata
ATAAATCAGATTTTAAGTTTCACAAATACAAAAGTCAGGTTTTAAGTTTCACAAATGCAAAAATCGGGTATTTATTTATTAATTAGGTCACAATTATATAATTAATGGTCATATATACATAATTTTAGGTCACAATTTATTTATTGGTCACATATTATCAAATTAATTAGATTTCGAGGTCACAAATTCAAAAATTTATAGGTCACAATTAATTTTATTGGTCACATATTTTCAAATTTATTAGTCATAGATTATTCTTCAGTCACATATTGTCAAATTTTTAGGTCACAGATAACCAAATACTTGGTCACGGACCACTAGCACTATCACTTCCACCACCAACCACCGCCACTAACCACCACCAACAATAACAATACACCACCGTCATCACACTACCACTACCGCCACCGCTTCCATCCGTCTTCACAGCCGCGAGATCCACCAGCATCCTCGTCACTGTTGCCACCACCACCGACACCACATCGCCACCACCAACAAATCACCATTTGCAACTACCAACCACCACTGCTACTACCAGATCCACTGCTAGATTCAAAAAAATCACCTGAACTATCAGATCCACCACCTCACCGCCACCATCTGTCCAAAACCACCACCTCTGCCGCCACCATCTGTCACAAAAATCCCTCGCCTCTCTCTGCGTTCCTACAGAAAAAAACCACCTCCGTCTGAAAACTACCACCGCCGCATCCAACCACACAACACACCACCACCACCGTCGCCGGATGACTATCAACACCACCACCAACCACACTGTGCACAAAACACCACCATGCAGCCGTTCAAGTCGGCAGTGACGCGACGCTGCGAACAGCGGCAGGATCGCGACGCAGCTGCTTACTGAAGTTCGCGACGCCGCGAGAACGACGTCGCGACGCTGCTGCGTGAACGGTAGCGTCGCGACGTTGCCGCGAACTGAGCAGCGTCATCACGACGCTGCCGTGCAGAGAGAGGCGAGGGAGAGAAGGGTAGGGGGGAAGGAGGCGCGAGAGAGAGAGATGGGAAGGGATGAGAGATAAATTATGTTATGAATTAGGGTTTTAATATAGTACCTGATTTTTGAATAAATAAATTGTAGGCCCGATTTTTAAAAATCAATCTTTAAACACCTAATTTTTTGTAATTTCCCTATATATATTATATAGTCAAAAGATGGGCCTTGGGGGTCTTGGGTCTTGTGATTTCTAAATTTCAGTTTTAGCACTTATATTTCTTTTTTCGATTTTGTCTGAAGTGTTGTGTCTGATCAACACAACGTTTTTCCCACAACCGACACTAAAGATAAGACTGTTCGTTTTCTATATATATGTAGAAAAAACGTCTGATTCAAAATAGAAAAATTCCGCATTTTCAATCCTTCATATAATTCTGTCTGAGAGAAGAAAACACAGAGTATAATCGCCAGAATCAAGAATCGAGTGCTAAATTCTTGGGAACAGATTGTTGAATCCTGGTGGCAGACGCTCATCGAACTACAAGCACATGAGTAGGAGCGAATTTCTGCTATAGGACATAGCATTGCGCTAGCCTCAATCTGGAATCCAAGTCAGTATCATTTATATTAATTCTGTTGCATTATTTGTTCTATCTAGTTGCTGAGTGTTTCCAACAAGGATTATTAAACATTGCGGCGGCAAAATCGGTAGCAGACGCTGTTTGTACGAGTCTTGGACCGATGGGAATGGACAAGATGATTTCTACTTCATCCGGCGAGGTCATTATCACCAACAACGGCGCCAAAATTCTTAATAAGATGGAAATTCTCCAGCCGGCTGCAAAATTCCTCGTTGAGCTTTCGAAATCGCAGGATGTAGTCGCTGGAGATGGGACGTCCACTGTTGTAGTTATAGCGGGTGCTCTTTTGAAGGCGTCTCTTACACTTATATCTGCTGGCATTCACCCGACAGTTGTTTCAGATGCCCTTCACAAGGCTTTGATTAAAGGTGTTGAGGTTTTATCGGCTATGGCAAGTCCTGTGGAGTTGTCGGACCATGATTCGCTGGTTAAGTCGGCCTCGACTTTTTTGAATTCCAAGGTTGTGTCTCAATACTCTTCTCTTCTAGTCCCACTAGCCGTTGATTCTGTTCTTTCTGTAGTGGACCCTTCTAAACCTGATTTAGCAGACTAAGATATTAAGATTGTGAAGAAATTAGGGGGAACCGTTGATGATACTGAGTTGGTTAAGGGGCTGGTTTTTGATACGGCGAGTCACGCAGCAGGGGAGGCTGAACAGAACGGAAATGCTAAGATTGGGGTGATACAGTTTCAGCTATCACCTCCTAAAACTGACATAGAGCAAAGAATTGTGGTGTCTGATTATACATAGATGGATAGGATTTTGAAGGAGGAGAGGAACTATATTTTGGGTATGATTAAGAAGATTAAGGCAACTGGCTATAACGTGCTATTGATTCAGAAGAGTATTTTGAGGGATGCGGTGACAGACTTGTCACTACATATTTGGCTAAGGCAAAGATTTTGGTAATTAAGGATGTCGAGAGAGATGAAATTGAGTTCATTAGCAATACTTTAAATTGCTTGCCGATATCAAACATTGAGCATTTCCGTACTGAAAAGTTGGGGTATGCAGATTTGATGGAGGAGGTGTCGCTTGGGGATGGTGGAAAGATTGTCAAGATCACTGGGAAGGATATGGGGAGAACTACTAGTGTTCTAGTGTTCTCGTCCGTGGATCGAACCAGATGGTTCTTGATGAGGCCGAAGAAGTTTGCATGATGCACTGTGTGGTGAGGTGTTTGGTGGACAAGAGGTTTCTAATTGCAGGCGGTGGTGCGCCTGAGATTGAGCTCTCAAGGCAGTTGGGTGCATGGTCTAAGGTGCTGCAGGGGATGGAAGGGTATTGTGTGAAGGCATTTGCTGAGGCTCTTGAGGTTATTCCATATACAGTGGCTGAGAATGCAGGTTTGAGCCCGATAACCATTGTGACTGAGATTACCATTGTGACTGAGCTGAGGAATAGGCACACACAGGGTGAGATCGATGCAGGGATCAATGTGAGGAAGGGACAGATCACTAATATCATGGATGAGAATGTCTTATAATTTTTCTTACTATTTTGGATTTGGAGAAATCTTGGTCTTCCATTGGCTAATGTTGAATATGGTTTTATATGGGTTTCCACTTCTTAGAACTTTCTCTTTTAAAAGGCCATCAGACGATTGCTATTTTACTGTGTCATTGTAGCATAAATTATATGGCCCATGTTTGGGTGCCATTTTGACCAAATTTTAATACAAAATGTTATGTATTTGATAGATATTATTGAAAAAAGAATGTATTTTAAACAGTGATATGATGAGAAATATGTGGTTAAAAAGTAAGAAAAAGTTATTGATATGATGAAATATATTATTTTATTAAAGAATGTGTAGTTGAAAATGAATTTTGAAAAAATACATTTTGAAAGAATGTGTGCCAAACATGGATATTTGTATTTGTTAGTGGGACCCACATGTGCAAGAAGTACTGACTGCAATGGATCTGATTTACCAAATCGCCATTATTTACATAATAATGAATTTTATGTGTAGGGGCAAATTGATAATTTTACGTCATTTAGTCAAAAACTTCCTACCCCTACCGACACACACACTGCGTAACATCTATAATTTGGCTAAAAATTGGATACAAAATGGACATCAAACAAGCGCATGATATTAAATACTGGTGCTATAGAAATGACTGGTTGCAGTGCAACAAGAGTATGATCCCTTAGTTCGAAATTAACTCTTGGAATTTAGTTCCTCCACTGTTTGACGCTTGTATTATTGGTTGCCATTAGCCATAGAAAGCTCGCCTTGTTACCAAGGGATTTCATCAAACCTATAGCATCGATTATTCAAGGCTCCTTGCCACGTTCCAATCTTTTTTCTTTTTCAATGGGAATGAACATACGGATATCTTCATCTCCGTCTTGCTGGAGATTTCAGTATGGAGCAGGTTGCCCTAACCCGACCCATTATCATCCCTAATTAATGCAAGATTGATTATGCAATAGGTACCGTCTCCAATTTTGATACCTAGTATTAGACCATACTGAATAGTAGTACTATACGAAAAGATATTAGCCTTTTTTTCTCTTTTCTTTAACCCTACACAGTACTGTCTTATCCACCATGCCAAGTCCAAGCCAATTTTCATCTCCGAAATTGCTTATTTTCCACTTATTTTTAAGTTTCGTCATTCTCATGAACACAAGTATATACAAAAGTATCAAAACAACACATAACTGCGTAAATTAACTTTATTAATTCTCTTCCATGATGAGCTACGAGCATTTCAGAACATAGGACAATATATACTAATAGCCGAATAGAAGATCAAGAGACTGAGAGTTAACATTACAGGTAACAGAACACTCTCCATTATTTCATAGCAGAAGAGGAAGCAGCAACATAACCATAACAGTTACCAAATCCGTACCAAGTGCCTGCCGGTATAAGCTCATTGTAATAGAAAGTAACAGGCCTCGAATTATACGCGTAGGAATAGAAGATCAAGAGAATGAGAGTTAACATTACAGGTAACAGAACACTCTCCATTATTTCATAGCAGAAGAAGAAGAAGCAACATAACCATAACAGTTATCAAATCCGTACCAAATGCCTGCCGGTATAAGCTCATTGTAATAGAAAGTAACTGGCCTCGAATTATATGGGTAGACTGTTACATCATATGGGATCCATCCATCATATCCGCTCCTATAGAGGTACAAATAACATATTTGGTATGTACATGGCCCGTATATCTGAAATGTGTCAGTCGAACATCTTTCGAAGGTCCTTGTTTGTGGATCATCTAGCCTTGGTGCATAAACCTGTATGATATCAAATTAACGATCAGGTTTAGGTAAGTGTTTTAAGGCCGACACTGGCATTTCCCCACCCTATTTACCTTCAAAAACTACAATAGAGGATTTTTTTTTTTTTTAATAAATGAACAGATTTACAAGGTCAGAGTAGGTTTCGTTGGTTTGAGAAGGAGAATGACGAGTGCACATTTACATATGCACCTATTTCTTCCTTATACTGGCGAGCGTATTTATCTAATCCTAAAAGGACAATAACCAGAGGTAAATCACTTAGTCTAACCTTATTGTCTATTGCATATATGTAATTACGTATTTCCAACTTTTGCCAAAGATAATTACTTATGAGTACAAACTTATAAGTAAACTTGTATGCTACAAGCAGCATAAAAAAGGTATATTTTTTTTCACCCAGACTGACTCACTTTTTGCTTTTTTACTTTTTAAAGTAAAAAATACATAGGAACCCTTGCGTATTTCAAAATAATTTTCTTATTTCAACTTTCACGGCCAACAACATTATTATTCGAAACTTTATCTACTTATAAGTAAACTTTTAAGCTTAGCCAAACATGATATTTGGGTTTCTGGAACTAGAACCTGATTTCCATAAGCATCACCAAACGAAAGACTGATGCGGTCTCGAGTATACCGGATTGAAGAGCAACTTGTCCTTATGCTCACCGTAAACGAACAGCTTCTTTGATTCTAACATTTAACAACCAAAACTAATTGAAATTTACATTGATTTACTAAATGCGGTTAATAATCAACAGTTCGACGTTCATATAACTGAAAAATTACCTGGGTTGTGTTGATTTTGAAAGATGGGTGAATCTGCGGCCGAGGGAAAATTGATCCTGCTTGAGAGAGAGGGATTATTATGAGAGTAAAAAACAAAGCTCTCATCATTTTCATTGAGTAAATTCAAAACCCTAATTGATTTTGGGCGAGAAACTTGAGGGATGAAGTTGAAGAGAGTTGTTGGGTGTCGTAAGATTATTTCTAGCCACATTGTTGGAATTTTGTTTGGACAAGGGGACACCTGTATCTTCCTGAAGCAGAAAATAGAATTTACATCCATGTCCTCGAACTTCTTATTTTTTGTGGAATAGGTCCTTCTCTAACGAGTACTTTGCAGTTTGTAGTACCCTATAGTTTATATGGACTCGTTTACCCTCAAACTTACTTATTACTTATAAGTAAATATTTTAAGCTTAAAGGAGCTTTTTCAACTATTCATTTATTATGCAGACTCGTTATTTCCGTTTCTCAATAACATTAGAAAATTCTCTTTCACAAGATTCATGTGTGATTTCACTACGGAGTTTGATTTTTTGAAGTGCTATCACGATTGAGGTAGCAAATAATTGAATTTTTGCTCCAATTTTTCTCGGTAATGACTCTACTTGTTTTGTGTTTAAAGTAATAAATCTCACAAAATATGGAAGTACTTTTTTGGATTCCAATATAGGCAATAGGCCACTAATTAAGACTGTGTACTTATATTGCAATAATAAAAACTTCACGTGGGTATGGTTTTAATTTTAAAAAAAAAGTCCTAAATAGTCCTTGTATTACTCGAAAACTGTAAATGGATACCTGTCTCCATCGATTTGTCATTGTTTTTCTTCTTCTAGAAGGAATGCAACTAATGCAGGGGTAAAAGCGTAAATGTACATAGTGTATACCCGACTTTTTATAGTGTTGGATAGAAAGGATTGTACATTATTAGACAACATTAAAAAAATTAAAATTGTTTACCATATCACATTGTACAATAGTGTACAAATATACATGTAAATGCATACAAACATGTAGCAGTTTTTAACTAGGAACCTTGAAATAAGTTACCTGGGCCGACCATCTAGTCAGATGAGCTTTAAATTTTCGATACTTACATCAACCGAACGTAGAAAACCTTGATACATTGGCTAATCCTAGAAGTAGTAACAACAATGTGAGGAGTAACTGATCTAGACAGTATTTGAACTATAAAAATGTTCGTATCTAAAAGTGTGAACACAAACACCTCTACAAGTTGGTACGGTGAACTAGACAACATTAACCAAGAAAAAAATAAGTCAAAATCTTGTTTATTATCCTGTAGCATAAACATTTTAACTTGTGCTTATTCAGTTTTGAATAATTTTCTAAAAGTGCTTTATCTGGTTAAAAACTTTCTGAGGAAGTTGGCTTCCTCTCGANAAAAAAAAAAAAAAAAGTAGAAGCAAAAGCTATCTCAAACAAGCCTTTAAGTCGAAAGTAATCATAGAAGTACTTTACAGCCAGAACTAGAAATAAGAAACAACAATCACCATAAATGAACTAAAACATTGGTCGGGAGTTAAAATTAGTAACAGCAAGAAACACCTGCATAACAGCACTTCAGTCCTTAATGTTCTACGCCTTTCTTCTTTTGTAAACTCAAAGAAGCGAGATGCTTGAGAAATGTTCAGAATTCATTAGGAGGTTTCAAGCGTACAAGCCTTTTAATTCTATCTTTGTCCGTGTTCTCCAATAAACCCTTCCAAAAAAGAAGTTAATAGAATCATAAGCAAGGAATGACTCGATGCCCAAAGTGAAAAATGATAAAACACAAAAGTGTATGGTGTGCGAAGGATCATGTAACATGAACTCATTTATTGGAAATGTATAACAGAATGTGAGCAACTAATTTTCTCATCATGGGATAGAAAGTAAAAAAATTACGCAATACTTTCAATACAGAAAAAAATAAATAACACTAACTACTAGCTACTCAAGGGCATGTTTGGCCAAATAGGTATCTTGAATGAGTCATCAAATAGGTAATAAAGACCGTTTATTTTAGTCTGATAACCGAAAACTTGCACTTGAGTACTTGATCAAAGAAGTTAGGGTCCGTTTGACAAGACTTCTACTACTGCTTTTTATAGAAGAGTTTCATGAGGAGTTCGCAATGGACTAACTTCCTCTAAAAGCTCTATGTAGAGAAAGAACTTCTAAAAAAGCCCAAAAGAAGCTTCTTATTTTTTGAAGCAGCATTTGACTTTTCACAAGCCTTGCCAAACAAGGCCTTAAATATAGTCAAGCCTCATTCTGAAAGAAGAAGAAAATTACTCACCTTCCACACAATCTCATCCAGGCACAAGCAAATCTTTCCGTATTTGTCAAGGAATATGCGCTCAGTCAGAGGTTTTCTACATACATCCTTCAAGGATGAGGTTATAACAAAGATAGCTTCAGCCACTTGCATGAAACAAAAGAAACAGATTAATTCAAAATGGCAATGGAGGTCGTGAAATAAATTCAATCTTTTTTGATATTAAATTATGACATAAAAAATTATCTAAGATGACATATTTACAGGCTAGTTCATCATACTCATCCTTGCCAACAACAAATATACTGACATCCCCAAAAACAGTGTATGTGATATAAACTGATCTGCACAAGAACAAAATTTAAACCACGACTACAACTGAGAAATTGTAAAAGGATGAAAAGAATAAAGATTTCAATAGTTATTTTCTTAAAATTTACCCTGTAAGCATCATCATATTTATAAGCAGAAACAATGAATGACAGTTTGTTAATTCTTTCTCCATGCACTATCCGAGGCTCATATTTCCAAAATTTTAGACCTCCAGTGTAACAAAATTTACAAAGGCGAATAAGTCAACTCTATATCAAATCAGGCTGATTAGCAAGTTCTTAACAATGTAAGACGATTTCATGCCCTCATGTTAATGGAATTGACCTTTCGGAGTTCTAATGGAGAAACTAAAATAAATGAGAACTAGAATATAGAACAAATAATGGAAACAACCATGGAATACGACGGAGCAATTGGAATTTATAGGTGTCATAATAAGGGTATCCTTTTGAAAGCAGGGATCGTTACAACTCTAGTTTAGATTACCACGAATGTCCAAATGCCAACAATCTGCTTGTCCAGTGATATCATACAATTGTCCAGGAAAATGTTAATTCTCCCTCTTCTCCTATTTTAACAGATTTAGAAGCAATACAAACCAATCATCAAAAATAAATCATTATTGGACCATGGACCTTGACATAGCCTCAGAAGCTTTCGTTCTAGATGCATGGTCAGTCATAAAACAAACAATAATTGATGTCTTGGAGATATTGCAGCGTTCTGTCTTAAATCCACTACAATGACATCAAGAGAATGCCACATTACCATCGTTTTAATATTCAAACATAAGATTTCCTTCCCCAAATTAAGGAAAAGAATAAGAGGTTCAACCCAGAGGTCTGTACACGTCTTATTTTGCAGTCAGACTTCCTGTCTACTGATTGTAAAAATCTATATCAAGAATTCATTATTGCCTCAAATATTCACTCACAAACACCAGGAAAATTGACTGTAAATCCCATTAGGAATTGACTGTTTTCTACAAAAAAGATCCCTGAAACTTGATGCAATTGGAAAAGGTTCACCGGAGGCGGAGCGCTGGCCGGGAAGTGGTTGAAGAAGTATAATAATAAAGTGACAATATCAAAGGGA
The DNA here is from genome assembly GCA_903798255.1 of Fraxinus quadrangulata. Taxonomy (NCBI): domain Eukaryota; kingdom Viridiplantae; phylum Streptophyta; class Magnoliopsida; order Lamiales; family Oleaceae; genus Fraxinus; species Fraxinus quadrangulata. The sequence goes on from CAIGRB010024243.1 coordinate 86,034, forward strand.
AGAGATTGATACTCAAATAAGCAATGTAGTAGGAGAAAATCGGGTTCGAATTCTTTTTCTAGCGTACGGAGGGGATATTTATACCAAGAACGGGAAGAGGAGAGCCGTTGGATGCGGTGACAAGTGTTATCGGATCCTCTAGGTCTGTCTTATCCTTGGTGTCAATCTGTCCCACCATAGGCTGACTGGCATTGATTATCTCTGACAAGAGCAATTAACTTGACCGTTTGGGTCCTGCCATGCGTCCCATCAGTCAGAGATTTGACTTTGGAAAGATGTTTGTACAAAAGATCTTTTGCTGGGGCGAAGCGAGCGGGCAAGGCAAATGCGGAGTTGTGGAAGCAGAGTACGGGCCTTTGCATCGCGGTGTATCACAGATGAGTGGTTTCTTTGTTGGCGTACGTTCAGTTCGACCCTGATGTAAACACTTCGGCTTAAGCAATCAGTTCGTCCTATGTGCAATCACTTCGGTTGACGCGTGGCGTGGTGTGGGCCACCTCCACTGACATGTGGAGGGTGAAGTGGCGGGCCCGACACTGGCCAGTAACAGACAACATTCTTTCTTCACTAAGATTAGCTAATGTCATAAATACAAGTAACTAAGAGCTCTTTACTAAATCAAACTCAATTCGTTCATACATGCATATATATGAATCATTTTAGTTATAATCTAGTACGACATAAAATTTCTTATAGGACATACAACTTTTTTTCAGCTATTCCACTTGATGAATATTATACACACAAACACAGACGTAAGTCCACTTAAATCACCAAATATTCCAGCAGCAGGAAAAAAAGATGTAGCAACCACTGGAACAAATTGAGGAAGAGCCCAACATACTTGTGGCACGCAACAAGGAGCTCCTCATTCTTGACACCTTTAAGATTATCTGATCCTAGCTTCACTAAAAAGGATCGCCAATGTAAACGCTCCTCTACTGGAACTCCATTGAAACTATAACAGCCAAAAATCCAATTATGTATAAACTCCAATTAGAAAGAAATGCATCTCAAACATAATATAAATCCCAATTTGAAATTATCGTAAATGGGACATTTTCAATTTCCATTATGGATCTTCTATAATGTGGGTTGAAATATTTACTCCCCCATTTCAGAATTCATAGTAAAAGAAGCCGTTGTTCACAGAATCATGAACTGAAAGAAATCAAGAACCATACATAACACAGCCCAGAATAGATAAATTAAAAATGGATTATGATAAAATAAATTCGAAACAAACATATTTTGTGATTGAATGTAAATTATGCGTAATATATAAAACGATTACCGTTCGACGAGAATATTGCCTTCTGAGTTGGCGATCAAGACTGCCAGCAGCATTTTTCTTTTTGGCTCTCAATTCAGGTAATGTTGGTTTACTGGGCGAATATTGCTAAGAGGCTTTTTATAGTGACCACAGCGAAATAAAACCTTGTTTTAATATTTTATGCAAAAGGACCATCCCAATATTGTCCACCCTGGAGTTTTTAATATTGGCAATCACGTTCTTTATGCTTTAGGCAATACACATGCTATAATAGTCGAGATAAAAAGAGTTGACATTCTCTTCAATTTAAGCCCATGTTAATTGTTCCTATTAGCAAAGTCGAATACAAAGTGAAGCCTACAAATTAAATTGTTTATGTAGACAAACTAAGATAACTCAACAAACGTGTCAAAAGATCGAATTATCCATAACAATAAATGAACAAGACTTCGATGCAGGCAAAATAGATTTTAGAACAAAATATCACAAATTGATTTGAAATTTCTTTTTGTTGTCCATCAATGTCATCATATGCAAAAAAATAAATAAAAGGAATATCTTATCATTTATGAAGAGAATCGATTTTTGTAACAAAATTTAATTCAGCCATAAGCTAAATTACAATATGGGTGTGAACGAGCTGAGTCGAGCCGAGCCGAGCCACGAGCCGAAACTTTTTGCTCGGAATCTACTCGAATAAAAATAGTTTGAGCTTTTTTGGCCCGAGTCGAAAAAAACATAGGCTCGACTTGAGCTTTCAGCTCGGGCCTTAACCAGTCGGGCCGGGCCCGAGCCGACTTAATTTTTTTTAAAAAATTCGTAATAAATCTAAATTTTTTTAAAAGAATTTAAAATTTGTGCAATTTATATGTATTATAAACAATAACTAAATATTAACATATAAAGAAAATTACAATTAAAATTAAAAGAAAAAATTGAATAATGAAAAAAAAAAAGTAGCAAGCAAGGTTTTTTTAGACTTAGGGCCGACCCGATCCACGAGCAGACTCGACTCGGACTTTTTTCTGGTTGAGCCCGAGCCGCCTCGAATCGACGAGCGATTTTGCCATCCCTAAATTACAAGTTACAATTGGCTAGACAAATAAAAAATCGCTAATTCGATCTACCATATAGCATCAATTCATTTTTAAACCTTGTATGATCACACTAAAAGAGCCTCCTAGAAAAATTTGTCTATTATTTTCACCAGCGAAGAAAAGACCTCTTTTGACTTACTTTTTGTAAAGAGGCCTTACTGTTAAAATGTGCCCATAAGTAAAACCTATATGTTTTGCCAAGCCAAACCCGTATCCACGGCTAAAATGATTCACGCATTCGGCGCGACCGCCACCGCCGCGATCGCCGTTCCTTCATCAACTCTAGTCCGATTTAAGTTATACCAAAATGAAAGACTACAAAAACCCTTCAAATTGAATGCCACAACTATATTCCAGAAGAGACCAGGCTGCCCACTAAACTTAATTATAGCAAGAGCCCACAACACCACTAAATCCAACTTAATTACTGAGGCTGAAGAAGCCAGTAGTAGCAAGCGGGAATTTCAAAACGAAGAAATTGTAGAACAACATGATGAGGATGAAGGGTGCCCATGGGAAGGTGCAATTATTTACAAACGGGACCCTAGTATTTCCCATTTGGAATACTGCACTACTTTAGAAAGATTGGGTTTGGGAAAGCTTTCCTCCGAAGTGTCGAAATCTCGGGCTTCGGAAATGGGTATTCGGGTTACCAAATCCGTGAAAGATTATCCGAATGGGACTCCGGTTTTGGTTTCCATTGATGTGACGAGGAAGAAGGGGAAGATGCGATTAGATGGAATTATCCGAACTGTTATTAGTCTTGGATGCAACAGGTATTTAGCTTACTATCTGCTTATGCCTTCGTACTTTGGTTGATTTCTTATCTTAATTGTTTGCCTATCTCATAGTGCAGTTTGATGTTTGGATAAGCTTAAAGAAGTTACTTATAAGTAATTATAAAATAATTATTTTCTTAGTTGGTTAAAGTTGGAAACGGCAGCTCCTTGACGTCAAAATAAGCAACTTTCATATTTAAAAGCAAGAAAAAGAGTAATTTACTCAAAACATATTTGGAAACAAATATTTGCTTCTTGATCTGGATAATTAAGTTGTGCTCTTGTATTAGCAAACAAGTGTTTCTTGGTGAGGATGATTAGTTTTCCTGATAGCATTTTTTCGCTTGCAAAAGGTGTTATTTTGACTATTTTTGAAGTAGTAATAAGATGCTGATAAAAACATTATGCTTTTATGGAAGCAAAAATCTTTACAACGTACATAATATGTACCACGTAATGAATAGCTTAACGAAAAGTTGGAAGAATGGCAGAGTGAGAACTGTAATTTATATCTAAGAGAGGGAGCTAGGAAAAAGGACGAGATTTATGAAGCAAATTTTTATATTTTTTACTCTATTGGTGGTTGGGGGAAACAAAGACAAAGAACTTGAGATGGAGATGGACAAAGAGAATAAGATGGTTTTATAACTAAGAGAGGGAATTCGGGGAAAAGGGATTTTTTTTTTTTTTCTTTTTGATAGTCTAAGGTTGTATTTTCGTTATCAACATCACTCTCTGAAGATTGCCTAGATTGGAGCCAGAGCATTATATCAGTGGTGCATATGCATTTGCATACTTTTGAGTTACAACATCACTCTCTGTAAAGGACTGCTATACCTATATTCTTGACCCTGCTTGATTTTGTTTAGGTGAATGGAGACAGAATTATGATGAATATATGAAGAAAATATGTTGCACAAAATTGCAGTATTCTGCTTAATAGTTTTTTGTTATTGTACCGCCTTTTGAATGGCAAAGTTTGCATCTTTCCAATCATGTACTCAAGTCGCTAAGATGAGATAAAGCTTCTGTCATATTCTTTGGTATTGGCATGGAGTACCATTAGCAACAAAGGAAGAATATGAAGGAGGTGAACATTAAAAGAAACAAAGTTAAAAATAGGGTGAAGATTATAAAGTGCCCTTTGCTTTCTCAAAGCGATATGAGGGTCATGAGATTTTGAAGGCAATCAAGAAATCAAAAGAGGGCTTAAATCTGCATATTCGAAGAAGTAATTGTTTTAAGTGACAGGATCTATAAAAGAATCCGTTTGATTGCACGAGGATTCAACTTATCTATTCCTTGTGTAGTTGATGGACAAACACGAACAGCCGGAAACAAGGGGAATGGGAAAAAGAGACTCGTGAGGATCAAGTACAAATAATGGAAAAGCCCATTTAGAACCATCGAAGCTGCATAATTGATGAGATGGGAAGCAGTGAGAATCCATCAGCTCAAAGTTTTATAATCTTTCTATCAACTGAAAGTGTACTGGAAATCCAGAATGTCTACATTTTCATCTTATCAACCACATTATGTTACTGAATGACAGAATAAGAAGACCAATGATTGTGCCATTCTTTTATCTTTATCATATCAGAGAAATTTAGCAGTATTAACCCCAATATATATCCTGAACTGGAGTGCCTTTACAAGTCTTGGTGGAAGTGTTACTCCGCATTTGGAAAGTAATTAGATAAAGGCATGTATCTACGATAAAGACACTTGGCCATGCAAAACGGAAGAGAGAAATATTAAATAGTTACTATTATTTTTTGTATCTTCTTATGTTTTCATTTATAGGTTTCTCATTTTGTACTATTTTTTTCTGTTGTGCATATATTCTTATGATTTTCATTTCAAAGTCACTCATTATGCTAATGCTGAAGGTGCGGTGAACCTGCTGCGGAGAGTGTCTACTCGGACTTATCAATTTTATTGTCAGAAGAACCCATTCAAGAACCGGAGACTATAAACATGGGAGTAATCTTTGGGGAAGACAAATTCAAAAGTTTTGGTACGAGTGAAGAGGATGAATTGGATGATGATGCTTTGATCGATCCAGAGGATCAACTATATTTTCCCCCGGAGGAAAAATTCATCGACATTTCAAAGAATATAAGAGACCTTGTCCATATAGAGATTACCATCAAAGCTGTATGTAATCCGAGTTGCAAGGGTTTATGTCTCAAATGTGGTACAAATCTTAATATTAGCAATTGTAATTGTAGGACAAATGAGGTGGAGGAAAAAGGTTATGGACCCCTTGGAGGTTTGAAAAAGCAAATGCAGCAAACATGATGTCAATAATTTGTTTTTAAAATTCATACAGTAGCATTACTGATTTTTTTTTTTTCTTAAATGGAAAATTACCTCGATGCATGCATATTTTCGTTATTTCCAGTTGTTAAGAGACTTTTTTTCTTTTTTCTTTTTGGCTTACAACATTTGTAGGCACTGCTTTATATAAGTTAAAACAGCCAGGCTCTTCTTGTTCATACCAGTTCTGAGTGGACTATTTGACGCCTGGGGAGGCTTTTGAGCCTGTCCCCCAGCCACCACGCGGTGACCTGCTCAAGCCGTGGGAACACCTTGAGCAGTGCACCTGCAGCAGACGTAAAGGTAACCACGACATTGAAGGTTGGACTCCAAATTTTCTCACGAGTACAAAGGCTTGAAATGCATGTTCTATTTACTTTGCAGAAATTGAACTTGCTCGATTTGGTTCATTAGTCCAAAAATATGAACCCATCACTATTTTTTTTTGTTCCTAGTTGTCATTTAACTTGTAATTATTTCCATTAGTTGGAGTTGGAGTTGGAGTTGGAGTTGGACCTGGGTTAGACAAAAAATGTCCCATCTTAAATGCTCATTATTAGGATGCACTGTTGATTAAAAAATGCACTATTTTTCTTATTAATCCGTCAAAATCTCTAGTTTTCCCCTGATCTTGTACTACAAAATTTCCACTAATATTTAACTTTATTACAATTTGGGATGTTAAATTTTTCAATCATGCTTGTTGTATACCATAGTTCGTATTAAGTTTGACAGTTTGCCATGTGACAATTTAAAAAAAAAAAAAAAGAAAGAGAGAAAAAAGAAAAAGAAAGTTTTCCCACCTACAATATTTTTAAAATAAACCATGTCAATCATGTTATACACTTTGAAGTGTACAAATGACATTTTTCTAAAATTTTAGTGAAACATAGTTGAAGATGTTAAAAGGATTTATCTACTTTGCTAGGGCAACGTGGCTCTAGTGGTATAGCAGGCTCTACGATAAAATAACAAAAAAATAATATGAATGTATAAAATTTTAACATTTTAAATTATAGTGAGGGATCAAAATATTAATGATGAATTTATTCTCAAACTTTCATTAATTAGAACATCATGTCTTCGAAGATGATTTCCTTTCAAAAGTCTGTTTGGACGGAATAAAATGATATATTTGTCCCTCATATTTTTAAATGAGCAGAAAAATAAACAAATACAAAAATGTTACGTATTATTTACCCCTCATTTCAAAGCACGTAAAAATAATATTTTGACAGAAATCATCATCAAAGATAAGATGCTCTAATTAACAAAAGATTTTAGATAAAATAGAGGTGAGATGATAAGTGCCAAAATAAACTAGAGATCCTTATGCAATTATAAAGACTAAAAGTGTTGAAAATAGTATAAAAGAGAACAAGAAAACAGAAAGAGATAAAAAAAAAAAAGAGGGGGCGGGGGGGGGGGG
>CAIGRB010024248.1:7027-32531 GCA_903798255.1 Fraxinus quadrangulata
CTTCATTTATTTAATAACATTTTTTCTACATTTCACAAGCAATTCATAAACATAGGCACTTGCCAATTCATGTTGATATAATTTATTCTATGGAGTTAAAATTTCGTAAATATTGGAAAAATTTGTCATCTTTATTTCTATTAGCTTCGATAATGGACCATCAACTGAACATAACGGCACAAAAGCTATTATAAAGGAGATTTCAAATTTTATGAATGTAAAATTATCACATGTGCATATAGAATATATGTTATGTGAAATATATATTTATTACGCTGAAAAAAGATGTCAAGGTAGTTCTACTTCTCAAAAAAAATTTTCAAAAAATATTTCAACAAATAAAGATAATTTATGGAATTTTTTAGACACCAACACTAATGTTCCCTCATTTAGTTCTAGTTCATCAATATCTAGAGCAATTGTTGTCAGTGGTACAAATCTTGAAATTCCATCTGAGTTAGTTAGGTATTTGTGCGTGGACGTTTCTAATATGTTAAGAAAAAGAATTAGAGAAATTTAACATTCTATTATGGTGGAGGTGTAATGAAAGACAATATCTAATTGTATCGAAAATTGCTCGCGATCTACTAACACCTCTAGTATCTATGGTAGTGTCTGAGGCTGCATTTAGTTTAGCTGGTCGAGTTTTATCAGACGAACGATCACGATTAAAAGAAGCTATATTAGAGGTTTTAATATGCTTGAAAGACTGAGAATGTGGAGAATTACGTTTCAAGAACAAATTGACAGCGTATTGGTTGAAGAGTTGCACACGAAATAATTTTTAAATTTTTTAAAAAAAAAGTTGTACACGAAATATTTTATTCGTGTACAATTTTAACTCCGCCTACGATAATTATAGCCGATCCCAAGTCTGAAAAAAGGAAGAAGGTTTTAATTTTGCTTGTAGGGTTATAACATATATAAATACTACACAAAATACAAAAAAAGGGCCGGCTCGGCCGAGCCTTTTTTTTGGAGCTGAGCTTTGGCAAAAAACGGCTCGGCCCATTTTTGCCCGAGTCGAGCCCGAGCCTACATTTTCGGCTCACTAGCCGGCCCGGCTCACTGCCACACCTATATGAAATGCACGACTATTTACAAAATGAATTTTGTGAAGACTTTTATAAATAGATAATTTATTATGTAGCGGATGTAATCACAAGTCTCTATTTTATTAACGTGACAATGCATGAAATTTGATAAATGTAATTAATAATTATAGACAATTTATCTTGTATGGTTTTGATACTATTCTTGAAGGATTTACTATCTGTCTGGGCGTGTTTTTGGAAAATCCGTAATCGATTTTCCTGTCATTTCAACCGGGCCCACGTGAACCTGTTTTTGTTCTTGAATGCAAAGCAACATGTCCAAATGTCATATTTGCCCTCATATATGCAACATGTATGCTGGAAAGTTTGAAAACATATTTGACTATTCAAAACCTAAACAATTAATGCCTATATTATGCGGTCCCACCAAACACCTTGTAACTTCACATGTAGCATTTTAGACGTAAAATTTTGCAACAATATTCATTTGTGATGTGAATAAGAAATTTTGCTGAAATATTTTGCGATCTTCTCGTGACAGCACATGCATTGCACACAAGGACATTGTTTTCTTGTCGGAAAAATATCATGTAGCCAATCTCAATCTAATTCAGAATCAAAAATAAATGTTAATGTTGTTGTGCCAATAATCTCTAAACATATCCCACCCAATTCGTTGGGTTTACGGTGTATGCATTTCAGCTGCAACTTCGTAATGTTCGTTCGGGAGCTCCACCTTTATTGCGTTCAGGTCCATCTTCGCTCTTGTAAATGCTTCGTCGACTATGCCCACTCGTCGAAGAAAGTTGTAAATGCCTATAGTTGCAATTACAACAGCTGTTTGCACTTTAAAATTATAACTTGGCATACGATCGAGTATTTTCCAACGACTTTTCCAAACGCCGAACACACGTTCGATTACGTTCCTGCACAACGAGTGCCTGAAATAAAACTTTTCCCATGCATTTTGAAAGTTACGCATGTGATCGGTGACCCCGTCGTAAAATTGCTAAAAATGGTATAATACATCTGAACCCTTATAGGGTATTATGTACCCAGGTCGATGCCCGAACCCCGAGTCAACCGGATAATATGTTCCAAGTGGTGGTTGCGGGAAGTTAATCTCGGGGTTATGTACAGACCTAGCCAAGATTATAGCATCATGAGAGTTCTCCGTTGTACCAGCAAGCACAAATGTGAAACACAAATTGAAATCACATGTCGCTAGCACATTCTGTGTTGGAATTCCTTTGCATCCGATAAAACTCACTCGTTGGTCCTGCGGGAGGACGATTCTAACGTGGGTGTCGTCAATAGCATCTATGCAATCCTGGAATATGAAATGCTTGTTAAGATTCAGAACGTGATGCTCAGTACCATGATTGTAGTTTGGATTCGGTTTAACTACTTGCCTAGAGAACTCGATGACCGCTTCAAGCACAAGTTTGAAGTAGTGTCCGATGGTTTCCAGTGAACGGTTGAAAAGCGTCCGCACCTATCTATTGCCTTTTCCATGCGATAAAATGCATAGAAACATACCAACTTGTTCATACACATCTATATGTTGCTGAATACGAAGTCCGTAATCATCTCGAAGCATATGCGTGAACGATCGCAGCATCACATGATACATGCATAACTCTGCGTAACATTGTTGAGGCCTATAATTTATAGCATCCAGCATGAACATATGACCGTTTCTAGAGAATGGATATCGAAAAACGCGACGTCTTTGTTCGGGATAATAGTTACTTACGGTAACCTCACTGATGTTACAGTATCGAAACCACTCGATAATATCCATCCGTAACTCTTCCATAAATGCCTTGTCATCAAGTTCATCCTCGGCGTTGGAGGTTGGCTGCAACTCATAGTTGATATTGAAATGTGCCATACCACTGTAATAGGAGATCCAAGACTATGCTTTTGCAAGTATGTAAAAATATGTAGATATGTGTTGCCTTTTATAGGCAAATGAAATAATAAGTGCTTAAAAGATTTGCATGTAAACACCAATAAAGTATAGTGAAAGATGTGAGTGATGTAACTCATACTTTGTTGTTGAGTACTTGTTTGACCAAAATTAAAACATACATCCAACTGCAGCTTTTGTCTGCAAGCCTACTCAAAATCCATACAAATCAAAATTTTTGCCATGCACATAAACAACAGTTTTTAGCATGCACATGACAAATGTAGGTAATAGTCCATCATACATATCAAACACGAAGAAATTTTTCTAACATCAAATGTAATAAATGTAAATATAACCAAATACAACCACAATAATAAAAACGTGAAACAGATGTCCATGCAACCCACTCAAACATATCTGTCACCGAGACTATGCCTTCTTATATTCTTGCTAGCTCCATTCCACCTACTCAAACGTTTTGTTCGTATCGTCTTGCATGTCCAGTATCTCCCTATTACGTTTTTGGGAGAAGAATGTGCACGCCTAGTAACACAAATCAGTTTGTTTTTTTAGTTGACTCGTTGCCAATAATTCCTTCATGCATGTCTTCGGGTCTAACACAATAGGTCCGATGAAGTTGTCAAATTTTGGCAGCAACCTTCTCACTAGCTGTGGTTGCACGATCAGAGTAGGACATGTCCTGAGCTGTAAGCTTCTTTTTCTTTTCCTTCGCCCACTCTCGGATGCCTTCCGTTTGTCTCCACTGTGCGGGCATGACACATCCATGCTTGCTACAGCCGGTTCAAGTTCTCCGCCCTCGTCGCTGGTCTCCACATCGGTCGGGATCTCATCACAGTGATCTTTGTGTCCACTGTCTTCGAACATCGCGAAGCCATTTCGACATAGCTTTGTAGGTGTGACTGTGTACTTATCGCAGTCGAAAATGTCCCTGAATAGAGCATTGTATTTATACACCTCTTGACAATTTTTGTCCTTAAATTCTTTGTAGCCTTTGTTCTCCTGGCAATACAATCGGAAATGCTTTTACATATTTTGCACAGAAATAAAAGACAGTTACATATACGAAAACGGAAGCCAATTGTGAAGCCCATACTAGAAATGGTGAAGAAAAACCAGTGCAGTATTTCAAATAGATTTAGAACATGAGCATAAAATCAGTCACTTGGCTATGAACTATTTCAGTTCCACAAAATTGTAGTTCCGAAAAAATAAATAAGAATGAACTAAATAACAATAAAATACCCAAAAATAGACAACAATTATGTAATTTATCAATCGACTGTCGCGTTCCCTAAACCAAAATAGAGCCTACTAACTAATGTCTTTAACCAATGATACGAATTGAGAACCTACAACACTGTATCAGTTTATTGAACACGAATACGAGAGCATTGAGGGGAGGTTCATGAAACGATGGTACCTTAATCTTTCGAGCCCACCACTCTCTAGAAGCGCTAATCCTGCCTGTAACGGGTCGTATGAAATGCTACTGTAGTTGAGTAATTTTTCAAATCTCTTGTGTTTCAGGCGGAGAGCATCCCATCGATTTTTGATCTGCTGCTTGTTCCAATTGTGGCCGGAATTGGTGTTGCACAAGTGAATTAATGTCTCCCAACCGTGTTTGGTGAAGTACTTTCCATTTCGATGTTTGTCGACGATGACGATCTCCCAGGCAGCGACGAATATGTTCATCTCATACGAATTCCATTGTGCATTCTTACATGGCCTCGACTAACTTTGAACATGAGAGGCGTTGAAAGTGGAGAGTATGAGTAATAACCCACCTGCAATAAATTATGGAAAAATTAATTTTTTTTATATAAGTAGAAGATCATATTTCGAGAATGTATTTGAGTTGACTGTATAAAAAGTTTGTAAGAAAGCAGTGTACCCATCGGAGAAAGGAACGGATCCATGATTTACCCTGGCGAGATCTTGTGGATGAGGTGCATCTCTAGCGGGTTCAGTTCACTGTGAAATGAACACAGCTGGCAAGAAACGAAAACGATAGGTGAAAATGTGATGCAGGCTACAAGGTGCTCTCGAGAAGTCAAGGAACGTGGCTTCTAATGGTGAACGAAGAGGGGAAACCTGGTCACGCGAGATTGAAGGTGGAAGATGTGTTTATTAGGTGCGTAAAGCAATCGAATATTTTCCTGGTGTCGTCAGAAAATGGTGGGAGGGGTGAGTTTGGAAAGAAATATTATGCTACTGCGCCTATCCTTCCTCAGGGCAGGCTGAAAATCACAGATGAAGACATTTTTATTATTTCTTCGGTGACCTATTTCAGATCAGAAGTGTAGGCAAGCTTCTTATTGTGGATGAAAATGGAGAGATATCTTTGTATGAGGAAGGCACATGGGTGAGGTGGATATGAAATTATTATGGTCGGTGGGGTGGTTTGTGTGTATGTTTGCTAAATCAAATTAAATGGCAGAAAAGGAAAAAAAAAGAATGACACAGAAGTCGGTCCATTTGGTGGAAAAGTAGTTGTTCCATAAATCAACAGTAAAAAATTCACTTATCAGCAACTTATAAGCATGCCTAGACATTCCTTAATGTGTCAGAAATACAATTCAAGTGATATTATCATGAAAAGAAGTAAATACATGTTGAACTTTTTTTTTTCCTTGACCAAAGTTGTCTCATTGGGTTTTCCTGTCAAGATTTTTAAATTGATAACTTTTGTAGTGTATTTAAAAGAATAATGTATTATTTTTCCTTCATTAATAATTTTTCCACAGCGATTTTCTTAATATATGAGACTTTTGAAGATAGAAAAATGAATTTGTAATAAAAGATTTGGGAAAAATCAAATTTTGTCTTGAATTCAGATTGAACATTTCCCAAAATGATTATTTATTCATCAATCTACATATATAGAAAAAGTTTTAAAATGCTTTTATATGAATAATGCACATCAATTGGTATCACTTATGGTTATTCAATCACTTGATGTGAAAAAAAAGATCTATTTTATCCACTTGAAGATGAAGAAGGTTCTTAATTTTGAAGTATCATATCTTAGTACAATTGTAGTATTCACTTATCTTACAAACTGCAATCGACCCGACATAGTTTTTTCTGAAAATTTTCTTGCAAGATATAACTCTACACTGACTCAAAAGATTGAGATGATGTTAAATATATTTTTCATTACCTATTTTTTCTGTAAATCTTCTTGCAAGATATAGCTCTACACCAACACAAAGACATTGGAATGGTGTTAAATATCTTTTTCATTACCTAAAGGGTACTATTGATTTGTGATTATTTTATTTTCAAAAGTCGAGATCTGTTTTAGTGAGATATGCATATGCAGATTATCTCTCTAATCTACATAAGTTAAATAAAAAATAAGATATGCGTTTACGCGTAGATAAACAGTTATATCGTTGAGATATGTGAAACAATCATTGACAACAACATTCTCAAATTATTCTGAAATTATTGCAATTCATGAAACATGCTTAGAATGTGTATGATTGCGAAACATAACCCATCATATCCAAACATCATACAAATTAATTTCAAAAAAAGATAATTCAACAATTTTATATAAAGGCAATGCTGCTTGTATTGCACAACTTAAATGAAGCTATATCAAAATGATATGACGAAATATATTTCTCCAAAATTCTTTCATGCACATGAATTTCAGAAAATTGACGATATCGATGTTCAACAAATTCGCTTAATTGACAATGTTGCTGATTTATTTATAAAATACTGCCAACATTTATATTCAAGAAATTGGTTAACAAAGATTTGAATGTACCGATTCAAAATTTTTATCAACAATAGAGGAAATAGATGTACTCTTTTTCCCTCACTTAGATTTTATCCTACCCAGTTTTTCTAGTAAGGTTTTAATGAGACAATATTTATTTTTAATATTCCAAAATAACTTTGTTATTTTTCCTTAGTTTGATTTTTCTTATCCCATTAAATTTTTATCAAACAATGTTTTAATAAGGCATATATTTTGTAATGTGTCATTTAAGAGGGAGTGTTGCAAATTGTAAGTTTATTAATGAATGACAATTGTATTTTTACAATCCTAAAAATTATTATCATTGTATTCTTAATCTTTCCTCATGATTTGATGCTCATTATAAAATATACAAGTCTATTGACTTCTCTATTTATCTTTTTTTGTCTCTAATTTATAATAGACAGTAAAATTTTGTTAATTTTAATTAGTCTGAGAGTAGAATCTCATTCTTTTAATGGAATGAAAAGTGATTAATTAATTATCTCGGTTAATTAAAACTCTGACCATTCACAAATAAACCACAAACAGTAAATTTCACACAATAGGAATTCAACTCTCGATCTCTCTCTCTTAAACCATTCGACAAGAATGGAATTTTGAAAAATAAATTCCAATTGACTGATGATTACAAATTGATCTTGAAAATTGCGGTGAGAACGCCAGAATATTTAAAAGTAAAATCAAGAAGAAAAATACAAATAATTTTTTAGTAGAGCGGTCATTCTTAAAATACCAAATCAATGAAGAAAGTGTTGTTGGGGCTGCCAATTGCCATTACAAAAATGCAATGATATGTTGTTCTACCAGTAATTTTATATTAAAATTTTGTTGTTTTAGATTACCAATGACTAAGTGCATGTTTATAATCGTTAATTTATTTTATGATTTGCTAGATAATCATTTTCAATAACATATTTATACAATAAAATATTATATCGTATACCAAAAATTTTTCCTACTTTTTTTATTATATATTCTATTAATAATCACTATTCAAAATATAATAACGGTTGTGAAACAAGCTCTAAGTCTCCAAATGATTCGTTGGAATTCTCACCGCATTTTTCAAGATCAATTTGTAATCATCAGTCAGTTGGAATTTATTTTTCAAGAATGGTAATTGGCGCAAAACGTCCCTACATTTGAAGATTTTTGTGGAAAACGTCTGTATCTTTGATTTTTTGACGCATACCATCCCTACCTTTATCTTTTCTTGCTCAAAACGTCCTTCCGTCCACTTCCCGTTAGAATGCACCGTCAAATCAAATAAAATGGAATTTTTATTTTCCAAACATAAGGGTAAAACCGTCCCTAACCCAAAAATAAAAATTAAAAAATGTTTCTCTCTCCTCTTCCTCTCCCTCTCCCTCTCCCAGCCTCCTCCACCATTCATGGCAATTTCTTTATTTGCAATTTCTTTATTTGAGTAAAAGTATATCCCTAGTGTTAGAAGCTTTTGTAATCACGAGCTAGAAAACAAAGAATCAATTAGATGTAAACAGAAATAATGATTATTTGGGAATATTGCATTTTGAAAAAAGATGATGCACCTGATTCTGATGTTTTTGAAACAGTTTTCTTGCAGTGGCTAGTCTGGAGAAACTACTTTGATTCCCGAATTTGGGCTTCTTTAATTCCCATTCTTGGAGGGATTCTATTAACTTCAATCACTGAGCTCAACTTTAATATGTTTAGCTTTTATGCTGCTTTATTTGGTTGCCTTGCTACTTCTACATACAATCCTTGCTGAGTCTCTATTACGTGGTTTTACAAATTTGACAGGTATTATTATCTCCTTCTCCCCCAACACAACCTTGCCCCCACCCCCACAATTTCTACTGAACAAAGAGGATGAACAAATGGGATCGATTAAGCCTGTCAAGTAACTCATAGATTGAGAATTTTGTGTTCATTCGTCTCATAGAATTGCAAATAAAGAAATTGCCATGAATGGTGGAGGCGGCTAGGGGAGGACGAGAAGAGGAGAGAGAAACATTTTTTATTTTTATTTTTCCTTATGTTTGGAAAATAAAAATCACATTTTATTTGACTTAACGGGGCATTCTAACGGGAGTGGACGGAAGGACGTTTCGCACTAGAAAAGATAAATGTAGGGACGTTATGCGCCAAAAAATCAAAGGTAGGGACGTTTTTCACAAAAGCTTTCAAAGCTAGGAACGTTTTGCGTCAATTACCCTTTTCAAGAATTCCATTCTTGTCGAATGGTTTATGAGAGAGAGATCGAGAGTTGAATTTCTACTGTATGAAAAGAAACATGCTTGGTGTACAGGTGGGGGTTGATCGAACCCCCACTGGCACCTTACAATAGGGGTGGAGGATTTTTTATTATATGCGGGATCCACTCATGTGAGGTATATGTATACATTTTGTCAACCCCACCGGGTATAAGTGGCAAATCCCATGAAATTTACTGTTCGTGGTTTATTTGTGAATGGTCAGAGTCGGTGACAGCTCTGGCGGCTTCAAAAGTATTTTTTGTTCCAATATTATAATTATTTGAATTGACTTCAAAAAACAAAAAACTCTCTCTCTAGTTTTTTAGTCATGAATTCTGCTGCAATGTTAACCCGTTTACAGAACCATTTTCGAAATTTACGACGATCCACCGATCCTCTCTTTCACTCATCCTTGTCTGTAGACATCTTCTGCAGCCATGATCACACAGAACACTTATTTTTTCAAGTTTTCTGTGTTGTTTATCCTAGGTTTATTAACAAACATTAATTTCTCCTATGGAGCTGACAGTATCACAGCAAACCAATCTCTTTCTGGAAACCAGTCAATTGTCTCTTCTGGCAACACCTTTGTGCTGGGATTCTTTACACCAGATAATTCTTCCCGGTATTATGTAGGAATTTGGTACGAAAATATTAGTCCGAGAACCATTGTTTGGGTAGCAAATAGGGAGACACCCATTTCAGACATGAATTCTGTAGAACTGAAAATTTTAGATGGGAATTTGGTGCTTATGGATAAGTTCCATGTTTCGATTTGGTCCACCAATGTAAACTCGACAACCTCAAATTCTGTAGTGGCAACTCTAGGTGATAATGGGAATTTAGTTTTGAGAGATGGGTCAGAACCTAGGACAAGTAAAGGATTTTGGCAAAGTTTTGATAATCCAACAGATACATGGTTGCCTGGTAGTAAACTTGTTTATGACAAACGTACAAAAACAAAGCAACTCCTCATTTCATGGAAAAATTCTGAGGATCCTGCACCTGGGCTTTTCTCCATTGAACTCGATCCAAATGGGAGTCAGTTTATTATAAGACGTAATAGGACTGAACAATACTGGACTAGTGGACCTTGGAATGGGCGTATTTT
This sequence comes from Fraxinus quadrangulata, assembly GCA_903798255.1. Lineage (NCBI taxonomy): Eukaryota > Viridiplantae > Streptophyta > Magnoliopsida > Lamiales > Oleaceae > Fraxinus > Fraxinus quadrangulata. The sequence continues at coordinate 17,142 of CAIGRB010024248.1, forward strand.
CAGTTCACTTCCTGAACTGAATTATGTCTATAATATTAGTTATGTTGATAATGAAAATGAGACTCACTTCACATATTCTCTTTATGATCCCTCCAGTTTATTTAAATCCGTGATGGATATTTCGGGGCAAATTAAGCAGTCATCATGGTCGGAGAATGTGAAGGGGTGGAATTTGTTGTGGTCTCAACCCAGGCAGCAATGTGAGGTGTATGCTTATTGTGGGGCATTTGGTATCTGCAATCAGAATTCATTGTCCTCCTGTAATTGTTTGCAGGGATTTAAAAAAAAGTCAGAAACTGATTGGAATTTGAAGGATTATTCGGGAGGCTGTGTAAGAGAGATCGATTTACTGCACTGTGAGAATGGTAGTACTTATACGGACAGAAAAGACAATTTTTTGGCTAATTCCCGAGCTAGTTTACCTGAAAATTCTCAATTAGCCACGGTAAGGAGTGCTGGAGAATGTGAATCTTTCTGTTTGAGTAATTGCTCTTGCACAGCTTATTCTTACTATGGCAATGCATGCTCGGTTTGGAATGGTGAATTATTGAATTTGCAACAACTCTCGGAAAATAATGGCAGTGGAAGAACGATTTACGTTCGACTTTCCGCCTCTGCCTCCCAGTTTTCAAGAACCAAAAAAGGTAAAGGGGTTATAATAGGTGCAGTTGTGGGTTCTGTTGCTGTTGTTATTGTTCTATTCGCCATTGTTGGGTTCGTGATCTGGAGACTTCAAAGGCGAATTCGGACTCCAAAAGCAGTCGAAGGATCATCGATAGCAAACTTAGGGGATAACAGAAGCAGTATCAGTGTTCCTTTCTGCAGTTGGGAAAGTATATTAGCTGCTACAGAGAACTTTTCAGATGCACACAAACTTGGGCAAGGTGGATTTGGACTTGTTTACAAGGTTTTACTACAGTTTTCTCCATCATTGTTTTCTATAATCTAATTTTTTGCCCTTGTGTATCAATTCTAGTTCACTACTCCTGCAGGGAATGTTTCCTGGAGGACAAGAAATTGCAGTGAAAAGGTTGTCAAGCTGTTCTGTGCAAGGCATTAATGAATTTCAGAACGAAGTTGTATTGATTGCAAAGCTTCAACATCGAAACCTTGTTCGCCTTCTGGGCTACTGTATTAAGGAGAATGAAAAGATCTTACTCTACGAATACATGCCCAACAAAAGTCTTGATGCCTTTATATTTGGTTAGTTCATGAAAATGATATGTTTCATTATGCAAATTCTATTTCAATCAGTATTAAATTTTTTAACAAAACAATTCTAGATCAAAAACTATGCAAGTTACTAAACTGGAAGAAACGGTTCGACATAATCTTGGGGATAGCAAGAGGGGTTCTTTATCTTCATCAAGATTCAAGATTGAGGATCATTCATAGAGATTTGAAAACAAGCAACATTCTGTTAGATGGAGAGATGAACCCCAAAATTTCAGACTTCGGTTTGGCAAGAACTGTTGAGGGAAAAGGAACGATAGCAAGCACCAGCAGAGTCATTGGAACCTAGTAAGTGTTAATTTAACATGGTATGATCACATTGAGATATGAGACTACCGAAAGCTATTAATATCTTTCAGACTTCCAGAGGTTATTATGATATTCTACATACAAACTCCAGATTTGGCTCTAGTTCAAGCTATATATTTCTTGGAATAAGTACTAGAAAGAAGTAATTTATGATTACAGAAAAGTGAAAATAATTAAATCAATTTATACGTATCTTACACTCCAATTGCAAAGCATGATGTTTTTTGGAAGTTGACAGTCAGGATTTCAGTCTTGAACGCATACATGTGCTTAATGCATTCAGCATTAAATTTGTTTTAGTTCTGCCTCTCCCAGTTAGCCCTCGCCAAAGGCTGTGATGATAGGAGGTTTGACTCCGACTATGCATGCTATGAGAACTCTAGGTTCTTTACACGATCACCAGTCTACAAATTTTGTTATCTTAAACATTGAAGGCCAATTTCACTAATGTGGCTTAATCTTCTATACTTAAAAACACTACCATCGTCTGCCCTTAAGAATGTATAGACCATTCCTTTTAGGAGCCACAAATGAACCAATTTTAGCCTTATCAATGTAGTCAGGCTCATGAAGCTATCCTAGTCAGATAAAAATTTCTCATCAACTTTCGCACACGTCTCATCTCCTTCAGTGTTCTAGTTGTCCCGTCATGCATTTGACTTCTATAGCTCTACGCCAACTTGTTGAGGGATTGGTTATTCCCATCAATACCTTCGCAGCATCCATTTCCTAATAGGTTGTGAACCAGTCTCTTATTAGTCGTGTGACAGGTACAACCCGAGTCAAGGATCCATTCTCGGTTATTTTCTTCTCTTGAGACTGCAAAGATTTTGCTATCTTCAAATATCTCAATGTAAGAGCAGCAACTCCACTCGTTTCCCTTTTTGTGTTATCTTCATGATCCTTTCAGAGTAGTGGTTTCTTAGGTGGCCTCTTTTCCATAGAAGTAGCACTTCTTAAAACCAGATTCTGGCTTGGATTTGGATCTGTGATTTCAGCAAGCTTCTGCTCTTGCCCATTCCTCTCAGATCACTGTCTCTCTAAGTGCTTCTGTTTCTTGCAAATAGATCTTCTGCCCAAGGCCTCTGGTCTCCATTTCTTCTTTCCAGTCCAAAGCAGTGTACAGTCGTTGGTTCCTCTGCACCAAGTGCAATTATATTAACAATGACGAATTTCTATTTAGTTATGCATAAAGATATAGACATCTTATAGTATCACACACACACACGCGCGCGCACGCACGCACGTACGCATGCACATGCTAATATCTAGTTGTCTTGATGTAGTGGTTATATGTCTCCGGAGTATGCATTGGATGGACTATTATCGATAAAGTTAGATGTATTTAGTTTTGGAGTTGTTGTACTCGAGATAATTAGTGGAAAGAAAAACACGGGATCATATCAGTCCACAGAAGACTTGAATCTCTTGAGTTACGTAAGTGGCTAAATTTCTCCATTTAAATGCAACTTTTTCATCAATTCATTGTCTAATATATACTGAAATTATTTATGCAGGTATGGAGATTGTGGAGTGAAAACAAGGCACTTGATTTAGTGGACCCAATACTGCTTGAATCTTGTGATAAATCTGAAGTTTTAAAGTGCATTAATGTTGGGCTGTTGTGTGTGGAAGACGATCCCAATCATCGTCCCACCATGTCAAATGTAGTTCTCATGCTTAGTGGCGAAACTGCAGTTCTTCCAGTTCCTAATCAACCAGCTTTTGTAATGAGAAATCGCATTTTTAGCACGTTGTCCTCGTCCTCTAATAAGCTGGATTCAATCTCCAATGAGTTGACTACAACCTTGCCACAAGGGCGATGAGGAATTTACTTATTTCCTTCAATTAGTATTTTTCTTTTGTATATTAACCAGAATATGCACCAGGTCGTTGTAGTAAGAAGAAAGTCATTAGTAAATAGGCCCCTGATTCTTTAATATCCTCTGGAAACTGGTTTGTACAGAACCAAGCCAAGACAATGCAATCATTTTCACACTTTTTTTTTTTTTGGATATTGTTAAAGTGAAAACTGTCCATGCCGAATTGTGGTTTTTGTGTTATTAATGAATGAAAATATACCATGTATCAAAAGCCAAGTAACAGTTGTGTAATGCAGTTTGTTAGGTTTATATATTCTACTGGCGATTTTGTGAACAAAAGGACCAACTTGAACAATTATAAAAGTTTAGGGACTGAATTATAAAGTTTCATAGTTGGTAGGATAGTCTAGGGTTCGGGGTTTTATGCTTGAAACAAGAAGGATTCACGCTGATTTTTCGCTAGCTTCTCGCCGAAGTTATGTTCAAGCGGATGAAACAGAGACATCATCGCTCGACCTTAGCCCGACCTAAGTATACTTCTCGATTGAGCGACGTTGTTTTTCGGCCAAATCTAATTTCGATTTTCGAGACTTTTTATTGGCCCATTCAGCCTAATTCGTTCAACCTACAAATAGAGGCTTTGCATTTTCTGCAAAAAAAGAGATTGAACACATTCTATTCAAGAGAGAATACATCTTAAACAAGATCAAAAGTTCAATTTTTCAATTCATATGGGCTATTCTCATTGAAAACATCAAAACCATCAAATCAAATACTGAATTGGTTTCTTCGCTTGGGTCTGCTGCAAGATTGTTTCGTCAACTTGGCTGCATAGAAGATCAAGAAAGAATTTGAAGAACGAGGAGTTCTTGGGGAAGATCTACAGGAGATAAACTGCGTAAAGAGTCAGGATTGGAGTTCGTGTGCTCATTCCAGGAGGACTACTTTATAAAGAAGAGCCATGATTGGTATTGGTGTGCACATTCCAAGAAGGTTGCTTTAAACTTCAGACACGAGATCAGAAAGCTTATGTCGTAAACTTTGCTGGTAGTCTGTAAGTTTCATCAACAGCTTATAGTGGATCTTTGACTGGCAAAGTGCCTAAAGTTTTTTCCTCGTTGGGTTTCTCCGTGAACAATTCTGGTATTGTTTACTACATTCTTTACTGTTTTGATATTACTACGATATTCAAAGATATGATAATTTGAATTGTTTGACTAATCACATAAACATAATTAACTTGTAACTTGTTGATTAAAATTTTACTTTTGCATTTACACCTAATCATCCCCCCCCCCTTCTTTAGGTGTAGTTGGGTTGAATCTTGCGTTTCTCATATATAATGGATTTAGTTGATGTGGTAATTTTAATCTTCCAACTACCGAACTCTTCATGTACAGTTATCCACCATGGTTAAGTAATTGTACTGATGGATCCATAGTCTTGTCCATGCCTCGGTGAAACTCTAAAGAGGTAGTTTCGCCATGGCGTGATGACATAATGGATTTCGTTGGTTGTCTCATCAGAAAATGCAAAATCGTATTCACCAGCATTTGGTCGAAATTTGGCAGTGGCGCGAAGATGTATTGAGAGTAAGGTACAAGATTGCACACTTGCTGGGGGAATGCAAAGCCTATCTTAGAATCTTAGACAACACACCATGGTTTCACCATGTTAGTCGAAGAGTTATCATCAAATATGAAACTCCCGAATGTCAAAAAGAAATAATAACTAAACTAATCATTTACTCACCACATCAACCAGTAAATGGGTTGATTTTACCTTCGTTTTGAACCAAAAACTCGTAGAAATCTGCTCATCTTAGATCCATTAGGTCCTTGGGTACCAAAATGAAACATGGTCATTAGTCAATAACTTTTATATTACGAAACTATAAATGAACAATTAAAATTTCATATTAAAAAGTGGTTGAGTTAAGTGAATATTAGCTGAACAAACTCCGCCAATCATACCATTGTTCCTGTGAATATTAGCTGAACAAACTTCTATTTGAATCACTCAACTCTTCCTTTTTGTACTCTCTGTCAAAATTTATACAGAATCTAAATTCATCCTTCTCTCAGCTACATTTGCTACATGAATCGCATTGATCCCATTGGTGTTTTCCGAATCGCTGGCTTCCAAAGTTATTATTTTGATTATCTAGATTAAATATGCTAATCAATATAAAATTGAAGATAATAATTCGACAAAAATAAAAATGAAAAGAAATAAGTGCAATTCTAAGTAAATATTAAAGACCCTAACCAATTAGGAGCTAGACATGCTTCCTTATGAGGTCAAAAATTAAATTAAAAAAAATCAATAAATGATTATAAACGTTGCTTACGCATTTTCGTATGTTAAAACTATTGTGTAATTATATCATTATAAATATTGTCAAATACGACATCCTCATGACACCAATAGTGCACCAAATTGGCGTTTTGGTGTAAAAATCTACTCCAATGATAATACTATTATTTTGGTGTTATTTTTGAAGTTATTCATCATTCCCCGTTTTGCCCTTCATTTTTTATTACACAACTTGTAATATCTTCTATATCATTTTCTATCCTTTTAGTATTTAATGATTTAACTTTATTGATATTTATTTTAATTTGATTATTTTTTAATTAACATTTTTATAAATTCTAATTAAGTAAAGATAATAAGTATCAAATATGTTAAATTAAAATTGCTCATTAAAACTCAAAACTTAGAATAGAAAAAGATCATTATTTGATAAAGGCATTTAGGTATTGAAAGTAGAATAAGATTTCAGGCTTTAGAGAAGTTAGCCGCTACGGTGGTAAAGTCTCATCTTGTGTGTTGGCCGAAGTGACAATAGTCATATTGAACCCTCGAATATGTTTGAAGCTCGCGAAATGATCTTCCAATTTTGGGGAGAATTCGCAAAACTCTGTTTCTAATGAGAATTGAATGGAGTTTTCCCGTATTTCAACCGGAAAATCTAACAGAGACATTACTGTGGAAATTCTAACAAAAAATTAGACATTTCATGTCCTCAATATTAAGAGGCGGAAAGTGAAAGGGAAAAATAAAAAAAAAAAGCCTAAAACAAGATTACGAAAATTCCCGTGTAATCAACTGCTACATGTAAATCCACGGGTTAATTCCCTAAATGGTTACTGAACTTTTTTTAAAGTTCTCACGAGGTCATCGAATTTAAAAATTTCTCCCATTAGTTACTTAATTTTCAAAATTGGTACTCTATCCATCACCACATAAACGACACATGCAAAATTGGAAGGATTTGATGACATTGAGCATGAGCGTCCTGCTCAGAAACGAAATGTTCCAAATGTTCCTGGAAATTCTTGCTCCCATTGGACCATTTGTATCTATATGCATCAGGATCCCGATTCATGGATTTCTCGAACATGTATGTGACTTTTTTATTCACAAATCGTCCTATGCATATTTGCGTTTTTATAATGACCGTTGAATGCATGATTTTATCTAAATATAGAACTCTTAAAAATCTGAATTTTATAAACTTTATTAGCTAGATTATTATAGTTTCTAACTAATTAGTATGATTTATGTAAAAATCTGATTTATAGTTTCTAATTGCGTGCTAAGTAAGTCATATCATCAAATCCCTTTAATTTTGCAAGCATCATTTATGTAATAATGGATAGGATACCAATTTTCAAAGTTAAGTGACTAATGGGGATAATTTTAAGTTTAACCCCATGAACACTTGGGAAGAGAAGTATCCAAGCGTGTGGTTTGACTCTTTGGTGGCAGCGTTGTCATCCGGACCTACACATCACCACAAGAATCTCCTTATCTCCATTAATTTCCGCAACCCATCAATTAACGTATGAAATTAACTTAACACGGTGGGATCGGGCCTGCCTCATTTAGATCATTAATTCATTTGATTTTGGTCCCGTAAATGCCACGTGCTTGACCTTCTAGTTACCGTGTGTTATCCTCCCTTCAAATGACCAGTGTCCATGGATATTCTTTTCTTAGTCTCAGTATGGGAAGAATTTTTCTTCATAAATAGTTTAATTTATAAATAAATACAAGTGAATTATGAATAAATAAATACTGCTTATGAATACATTAGAAAGTGTGGTTAAGTTAAGCCCCTGAAAATCATTATTTTATATTCATTTTCAATCATACATTCTCACAATAAAATATTCCGTACGTAAATTCAATTTTTTTTTTTACTTTTTAACAAAATATTCTCTTAAAAATCACTATTCAAACTATTATTTTTTTCTTAAATAATGGTCATCATATAGGGGTTAAAATTAAAGTCAAAGGACATAATGGTAATTTCATATGAGGCTCTATTTGGTGAAAATTAAAATTAATTTTTTTAGCAAATTTTGATAAAAATTGATGAAATATGTGGTTAAAAATTACGAATTTCATAAAATATATATTNTGAAAAGTTGTAAATCTCATAAATTATGTATTTATAATTAATTATTGACTTTAAATTTAATTTCGATAAAAAAAAATATATTTTCTAATTTCTCTAGCTGAAAACACCATCTTTTCCTCAGTCATGACTTGTGCTGATAATTTATTTATTTATTTCCATATGAACAAGTGACGGTCAGGACCCACCTCATTTGACTAGTTTCATTTATTTATTTTCTCCACATAGATAGCACGTTTGACGTTCTAGCCATAATTATGTTGTGTAGAATAAGTTGATTTGTTTGAAATTTAGTTTTCTTTTCTTAATTTGAATATAATTGGATAATAAAATCATCCAATTTACTATTTGCTATTTTCAAATTTTCATCCCCTTTAACCATTTGGAATGCCAGAAACTGAACAACATCCACTTTTTCTCACTTAAACCAATTCAAATCTTACTCATTCATAATCTTAATCAAACTTTGCTTTCTCAACCAATGCATTATTAATCAAGAAACGAAGAATGCATTGCCATTATCTGCACGAAGAATTTCAAAACTACAAAAATTTACTTATATTTTGTGCATTAATGAAATCTATTGTCTCTAAATCGATATTATTGGGTTCATGTCGACGATGATGATGTGATTTTGAGTTCTTCGACAGCAGAATATTGTTGCACAAAAATGGTTTGGTACATAATAATTATTTATCATATAAATATTTTATTTGGTTAGCTGTCATTTTTCGAGGGCACAATGGTAATTCAATGTGAACGAGTTGACTGGACTTAAAACATAAAAATCTTTATTTAGCTTCTTCGATTTGGGGTTTGTGAGTACAAAAATGTGGTCTTGATTGTGAGAGGTGTGTTGTTCGTGACTTCTTGGTTCGGTTTGAACAAGAAACCCTATAAATAGGGATTTCTTTGGTTCTTAATCTTCTTTGTGGTAATTTGGTGGAACACGATCTCTCTGTTGTGACCTTCGATTCTTATTGCATTGTGGTTTGTCTGTTGGTGGTTAATCTTGATACACCCCACTGGTTTGTGTTTTCTAACACTGAAATTCCCCACCCTTATGTCGGCGTATTCATTCATGCTGAGTGTTTTTGTGTAATCACCCTTGATGTTTAAATTGTGCCTTAACATGAGAACAAGAGTCTCACAGAATCCTGATAAATTTGATCATTCTTGGGGTGACTACTGTTAGTTCCCCTCATTCTGTTTTTGGTATGTTATTTAACCTGATTCTGTTATTTACTTTCTTAATTCTGAATTGTGTTATTTGTTGGAATTCTTTTGTCTATTTGAGAATAATTGTGATTTATGATTACTGTTTACTGTCTGTAACCTATTTCTCCTTTTCCCTTTTGGGAAGTTGAATTTACTGTTTTTCTTAAGTATATCACCTGTCATAGTTTTAACATTTTGAAATATTTTGTGTTATTTCTGAATAATAAAATATGATAAATACTATTTTGAATTTGGTATTTTTGATAGAAAAGTGGATTTTCCCATTTTGCAACAAAAAATGAAAGGTGTTTTAGTTCAACAAAATATTTCTAAGGCAATAACACAAGAATTTCCTGAAACTATGACAATTGATCACATAAATGAAGCTGATGAAGTTGCTTATACCTCGATTATTCTACATTTATCTGATCAAGTTTTGAGAAAAGTAGGAAAACAAGATAATGCTAAAGCCTTATGGGATGAGTTAGAGAAGCTCTACCTAGTTAAGTCTTTACCTAATAAGTTGTTTCTATTGGAGAAGTTCTTTAACTTTAGGATAGACATCTCAAAGGATATAGAAGACAGTCTTGATACCTTCAATAAGCTGGTTAAGTTATCACCAATGCTGGTGATAAAGTCTCTGAAGAGTATAATGTTGTCGTGTTAGTGAATGTCATTATTGTTACCTATAGAGAGGTTAAGGTTGCCATAAAATATGGTAGAGATACTCTTACACTTGAGATAGCTATAAACTCTTTGAGAAGTAAAGAGCTTGAACTCAAGGTTGAGAGAGGAAATTGTGGGCCAGAGAACTTGTTTGTTAGGGGGAGGACTCAGAATAGGTTTAGTGGAAACCAGGAAGGCTTTAATAAATAGGGAAACAATAATAGAAAGAAGTTTAAGAGTAAGGACAGGTCTAATTCAAAGACTAGAAATAAGAAATACTATGGGTGTGGGAAAACTGTGCACTTTATAAAAGATTGTTATAAAAAGAAAAATAAACAGAAAGAAAAAGGAGTTGATGAAGGGAATGTAGTTGAACCTGCTGATTCTAATATTGTGATGTGTATGTTGTGACTGAGCCTTTTTCTGATTGTGATTATACTAATGTTGTTAATGAAGGAAATGAGATCCAAGAATGGGTCTTGGATTCTGGTTGTACCTTCTACATGGCTCCTTTAAGAAAATTAATGGAGGAGAGGTAGTCATGGGAAACAACATTGCTTACGAAGTTGAAGGCATTGGAAATGTGACATTGAAATTTGAAAATGGGTTTATATCTTTACCCTTGAAAAGGTAAGATATGTTTCTGAATTGAACATGAACTTAATTTGAATGAGAAATTTGGATGATTTAAGTTTACAAGGTAAGGTTGGTGATGGCTTATTGAAGGTGATGAGAGGATCACTTGTGATGTTTAAAGGTGTTAAGAGAATTGAAATTTATGTAGTTAAGGCTAGTGTTGTAGTTAATTATATGGCTGAGCCTTCCAATGCTGAACTTGATGCCATTCTAAAATGGCACAAGTCATTAACTAATGTAGTTGAAAAATGCATGCATATCCTTTATAAAAAATGAGTTTTTGGGAAGGACTCTATGTCTAGAGTCCCTTTTTGTGAAAACTACGTTTTAGGAAAACAGTGCAGATTGCATTTTAACACAGGAAAGCATAAATCTACCTCTATTCTTGAATATATACATTCTGATTTATGGGGACCTTTATTCACTATCTCTCAAAGAGGAAATAGATACTTTATGTCCTTGATTGATGATTATTCTAGGAAGGTTTGAGTTTATCTGTTGAAACATAAATCTGAAACCTTTTAGGAAGTTTAAGACTTGGAAAGTGTTGATAGAGAATCAATCTGGAAAGAAAATTAAAACTCTTATGATTGACAATGGTCTTGAGTTTTGTAATGTTGATTTTGGTCAATTTTGAACTAAAAATGGGATTATAAGACATAAAACTGCTCTTTATACCCCTCAACAGAATGGAGTGACTGAGAGGATGAATAGAACTTTGTACATAAGGTGAGGTACATGCTGGTTGGTTCAGGTGTCCCTAAAACCTTATGGAGTGAAGCTTTAATGACAACCATTTACATAGTTAATAGAACTCATTCAAGTGCTCTAGTGATAAACACCTGAAGAACAATGGATTGGAACAGTCGCTGACTATTCCCATTTGAAAATTTTTGTATGTACAACCTATTCTCATCAGAATATAGGAAATTTAGAGCCAGGGCTCAGAAATGTATATTCTTCGGTTATCCTAATGGAGTTAAAGGTTATAGGCTTTAGAGTAGACAGTCTAGAGTTTTTAAGATTATCACAAGTAGGGATGTTACTTTGATGAGTTTAACATGCCATGTTTGAGAGATAATGAGCCTAATAGACTACCTGAAGAGAAAGAATGAGATATGACCAAGTTGCAGGTGGAGCTTGGTATGCAAACTAAATATGTTGATTCTAAACAGGTTGAGATTGAACCTGAAAATGCTAACCCTTTAGATGTTGAAGAAGAGGGTGAGGTTCAAGAAGATTTAGAAGAACAAGTGACTGATGTAAGTGATTATCAATTGACAAGAGATAGAGTTATGAGAGATATAAGAGATCCTATTAGGCATAGAGATTACCTATCATTTGCTTTGCTTTCTTATCAAGATCTAATCTTTAGAGAGTCAAAATCTTATGAAGATGCTATTTCTAGCCAACAATCTAAGGACTGGTAGATTGCTATGAATGATGAAATGGACTCCTTGATTAAATATGGAACCGGACATTAGTTCCTAAATCTACAGGTAAATCCCTTGTTGATTGCAAATGGATTTTTAGTATTAAGGAGGGTAATACTGAGAAGATGCATATAAGATTTAAGGCTAGATTAGTTGTTAAAGGCTTTACATAAAAAGAAGGCATAGATTATAATGAAATCTTTTCTTCTGTGATTAAATATACTACTATTAGAGTTATGTTAGCTCTTGTTGCTCATTATAATCTTGAACTTGAACAAATGAATGTAAAAACTGTATTTTTACATGGTGATCTTGATGAAGTGATTTCTATGAAACAACCACCTGATTTTGTTAATAAATCTAAAACTGAACATGTTTGTTTGTGGAAAAGATCTTTGTATGGTTTGAAGCAATCTCCAAGACAATGGTACAAAATGTTTGATACTTTTATTTATTCTGTTGATTTTTTAAGAAGTGAGTTTGATCATTGTTTGAATTTTAAAATAGATGAAGCAAATGCTATTGTTGCTTTTATACTCTTATACGTGGATGATATGTTTCTAATTGGTCATAACATATATGTCATAAATGAGATTAAAAAATCTTTGAGTACTGAATTTGAAATGAAAAACCTTGGACATGTTAAGAAAATTTTAATAAAGGAAATAACTAGGAAAATGTATAACAGGTTATTGAATTTGAAGCAAATTGCCTATGTGGAAAAATTTGTGACTAGATTTGCTATAAATAATTCAAAATATGTTTCTGTACCCCTGGCCAGTAATTTTAAATTGAGCAAGGATCGGTCTTCTGTTAATATTCCTGACATTAAACAAATGAAAAAGATACCTTATGCTAATTTTGTAGGATTTGTGATGTATCATATGGTTTGTACTAGACTTAATGTGGCTCATTCTATTAGTACCATTAGCAGATTCATGGCTAATCTTGGTTTAGAATATTGGGTTGCTTTAAAATGACTGTTGAGATATTTGAAAGGTTCTTCACACTTAGGACTTTGTTTTAGTAACTGTAATGATGGCGTAGTGCTTAAAGGATTTATAGAATTTGATTTTGTTGAAAATATTGACAATGTGAAGTCTACTATAGTTTATATGTTTACTTTGTGTAGAGCTTGTATCGGTTAGAAATCCCAACTACTACTTATTGTAGCTTTATCTACTACTAAAGCTGAATATGTTGCTGTAACTAAGGCAATAAAAGAAGCTCTGTCGCTTAAAGGTTTGTTATCTGAAATTAATGAGCTGTCTAATCCTGTTGTTTTATATTCTGACTGTCAAAGTGCTATATATTTGTGTAAAAATATAGTTTATCATGAAAGAACTAAACATATTGATATTAAGTTGCATTTTATTAGAGACATTGTTTCTAAAGATGTTTTACTTCTTGAGAAAATTGCTACCCAATTTAATCCTACTGATATAAGTACAAAGGTATTGCCTCTAATCAAGTTTAAGTCTTGTTTGCAAATGTTGAACATTGATACTGGGCAATTTGACTGTTGCAGGTACTAATCCTAATCTTGGTGCTATGTGGAGTAATCAATGGAAGTTGTGGCTAACAAGTAGTAACTTGTAGAGTGCATTAAGTTGACTGATAAACCACTGGCATTAAGGTGGAGATTGTAAAGGCTGTAATGTCAGCTCATCCAAATAGGCGATGATGAAATGACTTTCAGCCCAATTGCTATTGCCCAATACATTCAGTTGAAATGAAATCCCAATTAACCCAACCTAATACTCGGTAAAAGCGTGTTTGGCTAATGCAGCATTATTTGTGTTTCCTTTAACAAAAGCGTGAGCTTCTCTGGACCGTTGGATTCACTGTTGCCCATCTCGATGCGTTGATATTTTTGGTATTCAAATGGTTTTCATTCATTCTACTGTTTTCATTCTTCTAGATGGTTTTCTAGATTCTTCATGCTCTCTCTTTTCATCTTCATCTTCTGCTGTGAGGAACTCCTGAATTTGTTCCTTGAGTATTTTTTTTTTTTGGTATGAAATCTGGTGAAAAGAAACGGTGTTGTTGTTGGTAACGTTGAGCTCTTCTAGTCCATAAAAGAAGATGCACAAGTACTATGAATCGTGAAGGTTTGGGTGAATCTGGGTTTTCATGGTGTTGACACAGGTGAATACAACATTCTGAGCCTTCGATCTGGGAAATTTTGGTGTTCGGTGATTTAGTGATAAACTTTGTAATATGTACTTCGATCTTTAAATTTTTAGTTTCAATTTTGTATAACACAAACTTTAAATAATCTGATGGTGATACATGTATTAGATTGGTGTGTATTAAATCTTAGTTGTACTAACTATTTTTTCCAGTTGAGTATTCATTTTCAACCCTGCTTTCGGATAGTCTTGATTTAGAATTTGGGGATTAACTGAAATGCCATGAAAAATATATCTATTCAACCCAAAACAATTGGGATTTAAAGTTTATAGGATATGTTGATAGGAATAAGAATAATAATGTAATAACTATAGAGTATTAGTTCCATAAAGTAATAGCTTCAATTATTTAAGTTCGATTCGATTATTACCAATGAATAAGTTATTGAAGATGTGATGCACGACTAGAACGGATTGGAAGTATTGGAGAAGTGCTACAAGAATTTTTTGTGTAGAGAACTTCCATTAGGATTAAAAGGAAGTTCTATAGAACAATGGGAGGAGTGATATGTTTTATGGTTATGAATGTTGAGTTGTTAAAGGTCAAGATGTTCATAAGACGAATATAGTGAGGATACTATCATAGATGTACCTTCATGCTAATATAGATTAGATAAGAAATAAAGTATATGGTAAGAGCATGAAGTGTCACCCATTAATGATAAATTATGGGAAGAAGGACAAGGTGGTTGGCCATGTTTCACGTCAACTTTAAAAGGCCATTGTTCATAAGAATGATGTCGTTTCTGTAAAATTAATTCAAATATAGATGACTAGACTAAATTTAATATGATTTATAGTTGCTAATGAATAGTTGCTTTATTCCTCCTAGCAGAAGTCTAATAATGACTAAAACAAAATGACATGAAAAGATGCATGTCATCGATCACATTTTTATCTAGAAATCAATGTGTGTTGTACATTATACCTCGAATCTTTTAAGTCTTGTTAAATGTTAATTTTAGATGTGAGGTTAATACTAAGACATGTTTGAGAGAGATTTTTTTTAAATATATTTTGTGAAAAAAATGATTTTTTATAAAATGTCTTATTAAAAAATAGAAAAATTATGAATTCACGTGCAACATTATTCTATAGAGAGAATATGTGATTGAAAATGAATTTAAGGAAAAAAATGAATTTTAAAAAATGGAAGAAATGGATAAATAAATAGTTATATTGCAGGTATAAATTGTATTTGGAAGATGAGCTTTCGGTCATTCCAAATATTTATATAAGTTTTTGATTTGATGAGTTTGTTGGGATTGTTTCTTTGAAATGTGCAAAATGATGTGATATGAGGATAAATATGTGGCACAATATGAAGTACATATCACAAATGTACAAGGAAAAAATTAGAAAATTTACTAAAATATGGAAAAGGAATATAAAGATATTACATTTACAATATTGTATAACTTGACTAAATCACAATGAAAATCAAATTATATATA
>CAIGRB010024248.1:40452-57149 GCA_903798255.1 Fraxinus quadrangulata
GCTTACTAAAGGCTTTACGAGAGAGCAAGTCGAAAGTTCATCGAAGGGAATTTGATTAAAACTGATAAAAGAATCAAAAAGTTTTCATGGTGGCAACCCAACCTAGTTGACTGGAGATCCCAAAATCTAGGTTCAATGGGACAACCGAACTGTGAAAAAACTTAGTACGCACTGGGAAAAATTTTCCTACCTATTCCTATGATGAGAAAGTGCATAACTGCCGCGAAATAGGATAAGTTACGCTTTTAATGATTTCTATATCTTGATTCGTCCAAGTGGAATATAGCAGAATATTCTTTATGGAAATCACCTATGTGGGTGAGAAGGGGCTGCTTCTAAGAGATTTATATGACGATAAATTCTCTAAAATCACTCATGAACCAGAGGTGTCCAAGGCCAAAATGGACACAAACGTGAGAACCAATTGTGTTCGAAGGATACTGTGTGACTTCTATTGTCTAGGTGTACACGAACAGCTGACTGTTCAAAGCATCTTGCTACTGATTGGCTAAGTACATCCGATAGATTTTACTAAGGAAAGTTCAAAGTCTTTGGCTACTTATCCCGATGCAGTTTTCTTCAATTTTTTCTTCGAATAAAATATCAGATGTTGTTGTTTGGAAGAGAAATAAAAAATGCCGACATTTCATTCATGTGGGGGATTGTTGGAAAAATGGTTTATATATAGTGAAATGGGTCAACTTTGAGCCCAAATTTCAGTGGGACCCGTTCCTTATTTTTAACGGGACCTAGCATATTCACGTTCTACTCCGTAAAATGATTAACGTGATATATTTATTTATCGAAAACCATTTAGTATTGAATGAAATATTTAATGTCAAAGTAACCTACTTGAAATAGTGAAGAATTTGATTTTTCTGGAAAAAATTCTCATACACTTGTCCCACATAGGAAAGCTATGAAACTTTTGTGTGGTTTATATAGTGTAAGGTTGGGAATTGGGTTTGGGCCCCAAGGGGTACCAATAGTCTTTGAAAGGGAGGAGACCTATATCCTATTGGGTTCGGTCCTAACCCCACACGCGCGCGCCGCCGCCGTCGGTCCGGCACGAGCCCGTGTCCGTTCGGACGGTTCGGTTCTTAGACTATATTAATTTTTTGGACAAAATTTATTTAAATTTTTGGGCCAAATTGTTATTAATCAAATTCTTGGGTAATCAATGATATTAATTTTTTGTTGGCGTATCTTTCGAGTAATTTTTTGGATTGACTGTTAACAGTCTAAACAGCCGACTGTTAACAGCCGACTGTTAACTGTCTAAACAGTCGAATGTTAAACGAACCTTGCTGTCTGTTCGTTTTGGGGGACTGTCTGAACAGTGACGACTGTTCTGAAAGGGTTTGAAGGTTGTTCGAATGGCCACGAACAAGTCTATAAATAGCCTGCCCCGCAGCCAGAAAAATTACACCATTTTCATTGCGTTTATTCTCAGCATTGAATCTTATCCTCTCTCTCTCGTTCTGATATTCATTTCGAAGTAAATACACTTCATTGAGTTCGTTGGAACTCCTGCAGATTGCTGTGCTGCTTCCGTAGGAGACGAAATTCGTTCTATCCTGGGAAACGATTGCTGGACGCCTTTAGCACCTTTTGAAGGCAGCAAATTCGTTTTAAGGAAACATCGTGCATTCGGTGGGCTCGAATTAATACTGCGATCCTGTTGATCCATCTGCTTACTAATATTCAAGGTAATTCTGTCGAACATTCGACAGAGACATTCTAGATTGTCGAAACAACAGATACTACTTGAATCTTGCAATAAATCTGAAGTTTTAAAGTGCATTAATGTTGGGCTGTTGTGTGTGGAAGACAATTCCAATCATCGTCCCACCATGTCAAATGCAGTGCTCATGCTTAGTGGCGAAACTATAGTTATTCCAATTCCTAATCAACCGGCTTTTGTAATGAGAAATCACATTTTTAGCACGTCGTCCTCGTCCTCTAATAAGCTAGATTCAATCTCCAACGAGTTGACTATATCCTTGCCACAAGGGTGATGAGAAATTTACTTATTTTGTTCAATAAGTATATTTCTTTTGTATGTTAACCAGAATTTGCACCAGATCGTTGTAGTAGGAAGCAAGCCATTAGTAAATACGCCCTGATTCTTTAATATCCTCGGGAAACTGGTTCGTACAAAACCAAGCCAAGACAATACAATCATTTTCACACTTTTTTATTTTTTATATTGTTAAAGTGAAAATTGTGCAATAGTTAGATATAATGGATTTAGTTGATGTGGTAATTTTAATCTTCCAACTACTGAACTCTTCATGTACAGTTAACCACCATGATTAAGTAAATGTACTGATGGATCCATAGTCTTGTCCATGCCTTGGTGAAACTCTAAAGAGGTAGTTTCGGCGCGATGACATAATGGATTTAGTTGGTTGTCTCGTCTGAAAATGCAAAATCGTATTCACTAGCATTTTGTTGAAGTTTGACTGTGGCGTGAAGATATATTGAGAGAAAGGTACAAGATTGCACACTTGCGGGGAGAATGCAAAGCCTATTTTAGCCCACTTTCTTATAACACATGACCACGGTTTCACCACGCTAGTCGAAGAGTTATCATCAAATTTGAAACTCCCGAATGTCAACAAGAAATAATAACTAAAGTAATCATTTACTCACCACATCAACCAGTTAGTTTGTTAGGTTCAATATTGTAATTGACAATTCTGTGAACAAAAAGAACTTAATTGAACATGTGTAAAAGTCAAGGAATGAAGTGCAATTTTGTATAGTTGAGTTAAGTAGCTTAAGGTTTGAGTTCGAGTTTAGAAACAAGGAAGAAGCAGAGCCGAAATTTTGCTAGCTTCACGTCTGAACATCACCTGAGCGACAGAAACAGAACTATTGTCTCTCGCTTCTCACCCAGTCGTCGCTCGAGCAACAGTGTTATGTGGCTAACCTTAGTTCATGATTTTGGAGAGGTTTACACAGCTCATACTACTCATACAACTCTAACTATAAATACAGATGCTCTTGCACGAAAATTAGTGGTTGTTTCATTGTGCCTCATTGGTATAACATATTCATACCATCTTTTTAGAGATCCAAGAATATGATTCAATGGTGGAACCATTCATATTATTTTTGAGATCCGGCAATCAAGTTTTGGGAAAATATCAAGGTGTACGAATTCAAAACACCTGACTTCTTTAACACTCTGAGGAAGGTAATCTCATTCAGGCATTGGGAGGGGTGGACTATAAACATAGGAAAAGCACAAGAATTGGAGATTCTTGGAATTCCATTTGGAAGTTACAAGAAGTAGATGGGGAAATCTAGTTGAGTTGGCTAGACGGCATCTAACTGTAGAAGATTGGGAAGGTGGTGGGTACAGCAGATCTTAGATATTATAGGAATTACAACATCGGGAACTAGTAGGATTTTCTAAGCTGGAAATGGACTGTAATCCATATTATCTATAGTAGAGGTAACTATCTTGGTCCCGGAGTTTTTACCCAATTGGGGTTTCTTCGTCATCATTTTGATGTTCGTTATTTATTGCTTTCTTTATTACTGTGATAATTAAATTTAGAAAAATTGGATTGTATGATTAACTATCTAGAAAGCAATTAAAAGTGACTTGTTGCTTTTGATTTATTAAATCTGCACGTGGGGTCAAAAATTAAAAAGGGATAATTAATAACCATTCGATAACTTAGTAGCTGTTAATTTAGTAATCCGTAACTTTCACAGTTGATTTTACCTTAGTTTTGAACCAAAAGCTTGTAGAAATCTGCTCATCTTAGATCCATTAGGTCCTTGGGTACCAAAATGAAACATAGTCATTAGTCAATAACTTTTATATTTCGAAACTATAAATGAAAATTTAAAATTTCATATTAAAAAGTGGTTGAGTTAAGTGAATATTAGCTAAACAAACTTCACCAATCATATCATTGTTTTTGTGACCTACACAATTCTATCTCACATATGAAAACCTAAGAATAGCTAACCAATGGGGGGGAGGGGAGCAGGGTGAATTGGTTTTCAAAATTCTTTCTAAAATAAATTCAAATCTTAAAATAATATACTAGCAATTATAACAATTCAACAAATATGCACAAATACAAAGACAATTAAGCATGAGTAATTTGAGCAATATAAAGATGGTAGGTAAAAGAGAAGATAATGCAAACGATGTAGTTATGGAGGTTCTATCCCAAACACGATTTACGTCACCCGTTACCAATCTCTTCATCAAGAGCAAGGCCTTTTTCACTATATTAATTGATTTATGGCGCAATATAATCATTTACAAAACTTTCGGTAACTTACAAAGAAGGAGCATCGATCATTTTACAACGTTGAGCTTTTTGAGACCTCAGCACGACCTACAATTGAAATAAATTTACAAATAAAATTTTCTCTTCTTAATGAATGATAAATTCGAAGTTGAATACAAGATGAGAAGTGGGCAATACTTTAATAGATAGCAATGAATAAAACTCAAGAGTTAGATTTGAAAAACTTTGATGAATGAAATGATTTTCAAGACTGAGATCAATCAAAAGTTTTTAAAAATAAAAATGATTTGATAATAATAAATAAGGTGAGAAGTCAATACAATTTTAGCTCAAAAGAATCTCAAGAATCTCAATTGAATGCTCTACAGTGTTTGTAATAAATGATAAGTGAGTTGGTATTTATAGAAGTGAAAAATGCCAAATTTTCTGTCAAACCGGATGACCAGTCCGATCGATCACCAATTTTCGAATGAACAATATAACCGTTTGTATAGGAAAAATCAGAAATCAGAATGGTCAAATTTTAGACCATTGGAGAAGTCCTGTCGACCGTCAATTTTGGCCGGTCGACCACCGTCAGTCAACCGCAACGTAGATTAGTCGGTCGGTCGATCGCCCCTTCAATTTGGTGGTCCTCGTTTTGACGTAATTTGTTTTGCTTTGATGGTTTTGAAAAGTATGATTTTTCAGAGAGCATTTTTCACTAACTTTTCAAGATTAAAAAAAATATTTTACAAGTCCAAAAGTTTTATTAAAGGTCATTTTTCACTTGATCAAATTATCGTATTCGAATCGCTTCTTAATGCACTAAGTTGTTTTTAATGTATTGAACGGTTTTGAGCTATTGTTATTCATGCTATATATCAAAGTGTTAGTACCTTCACTTTCTTAGCCAAGAAAACAAGTATTTGATCTTGCTTCGAAGTTTGACTCTTAATTTCTTGAATGTGACTTCGATCTTGATTTCTTCAAGAGTCCGATTTGTGATGATAGATTTTGATCTTTTGATGACCATTGATCAATTTTCATTTGTACGAGTTAAAAGACTACAATCACTTGAATTCAACTCGTTAGTAAATAAGGCCAACTTGTTTGTTATAATCAAAACTTCGAGGTTTCAAATTAACCATAGGTCAACAATTTCTCCATTTTTTATTATGACAAACAAGATAGTTTGCAAGATAATATTGAACAAATGGTAAGGAATATAAATCCTAAATTTTGCATGTCATCCATATATTGCCCCCATCTTTTACAAACCAATAATTGAACGCTTTAAAACATATGTTTATGAGGGCAAACACATTCGATTATTATATCAAGCATATCATCATCATCAAGCATATCATCATATCATATTTCCCCTTTTTGTTATAAGCAAAAAAATTATAGCATTTAAGATTAGAACACAACATAGGATGCTGCATAGATAGGTTTGAGCATAAGCTAACGAAAAGTAACAATACAAAGAAGATAGATCAACATAGGACCTAAAGTACATATGTATAAAATGTATCTAAGAATCTGGAGGAGGAGGGGATGGAAAGAATGCATCGAACCGAGTATAAAAGGCGTTTTGTTGAGACTACATTGCATTTTGTTGAGCGGTGTAGTAAGTATAGAAGGCATCTTGTTGGGCCTGCATCGTCGCTTGTTGAGCTTATATGGCATCTTGTTGAATTTACAAACGGTGAAGCATCCTGCCAAGTCTGTCGACGGAGGATGTGAGGGAATCGATGCGATCGTTGAGGAGATTATAGTGATCCTTGGTAAAAGTAAAGCTTTCAGAAGGTGGTTGAGCACTTGATCCCAGGACGTCATGAGGAGGACTAAGAACCTGTGGCACGTCGTCTTCAGAGCTTTCGAGAGGTATCAAATTATTTTTGTTAAGTATGGTTCTAGCCATCTCTTGCAATATACGATTCTTCTTTTCTACTACACCATTTTACATTTACTGAGGAGTTATAGGAGCCGAGAAATTATGTTCATATTCATTTTCGTTGCAACAATTATCGAAAGCAATATCATCAAATTCTCCATCATGGTCACTTCTAATGGTTGTAATTGTATAATCTTTTTTCATTTTGGACTTTTTTACAAAAATGCTTAAAGGTTCTTAAAAGTTCTTCTTTTAAAATAAAAAATATGACCTAAGTAAATCTAGAAAAATTATGAACAATTACAAAAGCATAATGTTTACCGCCCAAGCTAGCAATTGTAGATGGTCCAAAAAAATCCATGTGGGGAAGTTGTAATGATTTTATAGTTGAAGAGTATACTTTAGGTTTAAAAGAACTTTTACTTGTTTCCAAATTGTCAAGCATCAAAAACTCTATCTTTATCGAATTTTAAGTTTGACAATCCTTTGACAAAACAATTTTTGAAATTTTTTAAGAGAATGTCCATGCTAACATGACCTAATCTTCAGTGTCACAACTAAGTATCCTCTTTCAAACTCAAAAGACATTTTTCATTATTTTCAAATTCGATATTTATGATATAAACATTTTCACTACGACTTTCGATAAATATCACCTCTTTTGATGTAGCATCCTTAATAAGGCATTTGAAAGAATCGAACTTCATGTTGTAACATTTATCACATAATTGATTAATGTTAAGCAAATTATGTTTGAAGTTATCTACTAATAACTCTTTTTCAATTTTAGGAGATGAATTATTACCGATATCTCTGATTCCGATAATTTTTCCTTTCGCATTATCTCCGAATGTCACAGACCTCCATCATTTTCTTTGAAGTTTGATAATAGTATTCTATCTCCAGTCATGTGTTTTGAGCATCTACTATCCAAGAACAAATTACTCTTCGTCTTCCTTGATACATATAAAACATAATTTAATTATTGATCTTTGGTACCATACAAGTTTGGGTTCTGGTAGTTAGTTTTATTGGATTCTCGAATCCACTTGTTCTTTCTTTCAAAGTATAATTTCTTCTTGGTTAGACAATTATAAGCAATGTGTCATTCGTTATTGCAAAAGGTACATGTAACCTTTGAAAAGAAAGTATTTGAAGTTTCAGCAAATATATTTTTTAAAGATTTTTGTTTCAAAAATGGTTTGTACCTAAGTCCTCCCTTATCATAAACACATTTTTGATCACCAATCATTAAGTCAAAATTATTTTTCCCTTGAGTAAATTTATAAATATTTTTTTGTCAAATCTTGGATTTTTTCTTTTAGAGAAGAGTTTTCTTTGATCAATGAATCGTAATCAACACTTTCCTTTTGATTTTCCGAAGTTTTCTTTATTTCATTTTTCAACAAAGTATTTTCCTTTTTAAAAGTAGAGTGACTTAATGCAAGCTTTTCAAATTCTTCAAGCATTTCATCATAGAAAGTAGATAATTCTTCATATGAATATTTTTCAATAGATGTTTTACCTCATCATTGATTGCCATGAAGCACATGTTGTATATTTCTTCTTGGCTATTGTTTCCATCATCATCATCCACGTAGCTTCAAATGCCTTTTTCTTGATGTTTTTCTTTTTGTTTGGGCACTCGATTCTCTTGTAACCAAGTTTGTAATAAATGACAAGTGAGTTGGTATTTAAAAAAGTGAAAAATGCCAAATTTTCTATCAAATCGGATGAACAGTCCGGTCGACCACCAATTTTTTGATGACTATTATAATTGTTTGTACAATAAAAATCAAAAGTTAGAATGGTCAAATTTTAGACTGGCAAGTCGACCGCAAAGCCGACCGGTCAACTGTAATAGCAGTTTGGCGGTCCTCGTTTGTTTTGCTTTGAGGGTTTTGAAAAGTATGGCCTTTTGGAGAGCATTTTTCACTAACTTTTCAAGATAAAAAAATATTTTACAAGTCCAAAAGTTATTTTTAAAAGTCATTTTTCACTTGATCAAATTATTGTATTCGAATCGTTTTTTAATGCACCAAGTTGTTTTTGATGCATGGAACAGTTTTGAGCTATTGTCATTAATGTCATATATCAAAGTGTTAGTACCTTCACATTCTTAGATAAGAAAACAAGTATTTGATCTTGCTCCAAAATTTGGATCTTAATTTCTTGAATGTGATTTCGATCTTGACTTTTTTCAAGAGTCCGATAGCTTTTGATCTTTTGACGATCATTGATCAATTTTCCTTTGTACGCATTTAAAGAATATAATCATTTGAATTCAACTCGTTAGTAAATAGGGCCAACTTATTTCTTATAATCAAAATTTCGAGGTTTCAAATTAACCTATCAAAACTCGTTAGTAAATAAGACCAAGTTATTATTTTGATTCTCATTTCAAATCACACCAATGTCCTCATGACATCTCTAATAATACACCAAACTGGCGTTTTGGTGTAAAAATCTACTCCAATGATAATACTATTCTTTTGGTGTAATTTTTGAAGTTATTCATCATTCCCATTTTGCCCTTCATTTATATTACAACAACTTGTAATTTCTTCTATACATTAGAACTCAAACTTACAATAGAAAAAGATCATTATTTAATAAAGGTGACAAATTTAGGTACTGAAGGTAGAATGAGATTTCAAGCTTTAGAGAAGTTAGCCGCTCCATGGTGGTAAAGTCTCACCTTGTGTGTTGGTCGAAGTGACAATAGTCTCATTGAACCCTCGAATATTTTTGAAGCTCTCGAAATGATCTTCTAGGTTTGGGGAGAATTCACAAAATTTCGTTTCCATCGAGAATTGAATGGAGTTTTCCCGTAATTTGACTGGAGAATCTAACAGAGACATTACTATGAAGATTCTGACAAGAAAATTAGACATTCCATGCAAAATCTGACGAAAACAAGTATTCAAAAATTTTCGTGGAATCAACTACTACATGTAAATCCACGAGTTAATTCCCTAAGTGGTCACTGAACTTTTCTTAAAGTTCCCATGGGGTCACTAAATTTAAGAACTTCTCCCATTAGTTACTTAATTTTGAAAATTGATACTCTATTATTGAGTAAACGACACATGCAAAATTGGAATGATTTGATGACGTTAAGCATGAGTGTTCATGTATGTGACTGTTTTTTATTCACAAATCATCCAATGCATATTTGGGTATTTTTAATGACCATTGAATGCTTTATTTTATCTAAATGTAGAGCTCATCGAAATCTGAATTTCATAAACTTTATGAGCTGGATTATTATAGTTTCTAACTAATTGATATGATTTATGTAAAAATCTGATTTATAGTTTCTAAATACGTGCTACGTAAGTCATATCATTAGACATGTCATCAAATCTTTTCAATTTTGCAAGCATCGTTTATGTAGTAATGAATGGGGTATCGATTTTCAAAGTTAAGTGACTAACGGGAGTAATTTATAAGTTCAGTGACCTCATGAAAATTTTAAGAAAAGTTCAAAGGATCATTTAAGGAATTAACTCTCAATCCACCCTAACCTAATATGCAAGTAAATAGTGTTAAAAAATTGTGTCAATAGTGTGGTTTGATTCTTTGGTGGCAGAGTTGTCATCCGGACCTACACATCTCTCTCCACCACAAGAGTCTCCTTATCTCCATTAATTTCCGCAACCCATCAATTAACGTATGAAATTAACAAGGTGGGATCAGGCCTGCCTCGTTTGACTAGTCGCTCCGCAAAATTTATTAATTCATTTGATTTTGGTCACATAATTGCCACGTGCTTGACCCTCTAGTTAACGTATGTAGTACCTCACTTCAAATTACCAAAGTCTCGGTGGATATTCTTTTCTCAGTCTCAATATGGGAAGAATTTTTCTTCGTGAATAGTTTAATTTATAAATAAATCTAAATGAATACTGCTTATGAATAAATGAGAAAGCGTGGTTAAACCGGCGTTTGAAAATTATTATTTGAATTTTTGTTTTATATATATTTATTTTCAATCATATATTTTCACAATAAAATATTCTGTACATAAATTCAAAAAAAAAAATTCTACTTTTTAACAAAATATTCTCTTAAAAATCACTATTCAAACTATTATTTTTCTCAAATAATGGCCATGAAATAGGGGCTAAAATTAAAGTCAAAGGACATAATGGTAATTTCATATGAGACTGTTTGATGGAAATTGAAATTAAAATTAAAATTTCAACAAATTTTGATAAAAATTGATGAAATATGTAGTTAAAAATTTACAAATTCCAAAAAATAGATACTTAAAATTAATTATTGACTTTAATTTTGATAAAAACAAAAATTTAATTTCTCTATCTAAAAAAACACCATCTTTCCTCTGTCATGAATAGTGCTGATAATTTTTTTATTTTTTTCCATATGAACAAGTGACGGTCAGGCCCCACCTCATTTGACTAGTTTCATTTATTTTTATTTTCTTCACATACATAGCACGTTTGACGTTCTAGCCGTAATTATGTTGTGTATAATAATTTGATTTGTTTGAAATCTAGTTTTCTTAATTGGAATATATTTGGATAATAAAATTATCGAATTTACTATTTGTTATTTTCAAATTTTCATCCCCTTTAACCATTTGGAATGCCAAAAACCAAAACATCCACTTTTTCTCGTTTAGGCCAATTCGAATTTTACTCATCCATACTCTTGATCATACTTAGCCTTTTCAATCAATACATTATTAATTAAGAAACGAAGAATCTCTAAACTACAAGAATTTACTTATATTTTGTGCATTAGTGAATGCTATTGCCTCTAAATCGATATTATCGGGTTCATGTCGACGACGATGATGTGATATTGAGTTGTTCAACAGCAGAATATTGTTGCACAAAAATGGTTTGGTACATAATAATTATTTATCATATAAAAATTTTGTTTGGTCAGCTGTCATTTTCCAAGGGCACAATGGTAATTCAATGTGAACGAGTTGACTGGACTAAAAACAGAAAAATCTTCATTCAGCTTCTTCGGTCATGAATTCTGCTGCATTTTTTACAGAACCATTTTCGAAGGACAAGGCAAAACGCTCATCCCTTCTCTCTCCTTTTTCTCTCTCTAAGAACATCTTATTGCAGCCATGATCACAAAAAACACTTCTTGTTTGATGTTCTGTGTGTTGTTTTTCCTATGTTTCTCTATAAACCTTAATCACTCCGAAGGAGCTGACAGCATCACAGCAAACCAATCTTTGTCTGGTTTTTTTATAAACCGGACAATTGTCTCTGCTGGAGGGACTTTTGAACTGGGATTCTTCACACGAGGTAAATCTTCCAATTATTATGTTGGAATATGGTACAAAAAAGTTAGTCAACAGACCATAGTTTGGGTAGCAAATAGGGAGAAACCGATTTCAGACATTAATTCTGCAGAACTAAAAATTTTAGATGGGAATTTGGTGCTTGTGGAAAAATCCAAGGATCTGATTTGGTCCACTAAAATAAATTCGACAACCTCAAATTCTGTAGTGGCAACCCTAAATGATGATGGGAATTTAGTTTTGAGAGGTGAATCAGACCCTAGTACAAGTGACGGATTTTGGCAAAGTTTTGATAATCCAGCTGATACATGGTTGCCTGGGGGCAAAATTTCTTATGACAAACGTACGAATAAAAAGCAGCTCCTCATTTCTTGGATAAATTCTGATAATCCGGCACCTGGGCTTTTCTCCCTCGAATTAGATCCAAATGGGAGTCAGTATATTATAAGATGGAATAGGACTGAACAGTACTGGACTAGTGGAGCTTGGAATGGACATATTTTCAGTTTAGTCCCTGAAATGAGGCTGAATTATATTTATAATTTCAGTTATGTAGATAATATTAACGAGACTTATTTCACTTATTCTCTTTATAATCCTGAGATTATATCCAGATTTGTGATGGATGTTTCGGGTCAAATTAAGCAGACATCATGGTCTGAGAGTACAAAGGAGTGGAATTTGTTTTGGTCTCAACCTAGGCAGCAATGTGAGGTGTATGCTTATTGTGGGGCATTTGGTACCTGCAATCAGAATTCATTGCCCTTCTGTAATTGTTTGCCAGGATTTAAACCCAAGTTGCAAAATGATTGGAATTTGGTGGATTATTCGGGTGGCTGTGTAAGAGAGATCGATTTGCTGCAGTGTGGGAATGGTAGTACTTCATCGGGGAGGAAAGACAAGTTTTTGCAGAATCTCCAAGTCCGTTTACGTGAAAATCCTCAGACCGTTATGGCTGGGAGTGCTGGAGAATGTGAATCTGTCTGCTTGAATAATTGCTCTTGTACAGGTTATTCTTACGATGGCAATGCATGCTTGGTTTGGATTGGGGAAATAATGAATTTGCAACAACTCCCGGAAAATGATGGCAGTGGGAGAACTATCAATGTTCGGCTTGCTGCCTCTGCTCCTCAGTTATCCAGCAAGAAAAAGGATGACGGGGTTGCCATAGGTGCTGTTGTGGGTTCTGTTGTTGCTTTTATTGTGCGGTTGGCAATTGTTGGGGGCGTGATCTGGAGACGACAACGGCATAGACTTGGAACTACAAAAGCCGTTGAGGGTTCATTGGTAGCATTTGGGTACAAGGACTTGCAAATTGCAACCAAAACTTTCTCGGATAAGCTGGGGGGAGGAGGTTTTGGTTCTGTTTTCAAAGGGATATTGCCTGATTCAACTGTCATTGCTGTCAAGAAGCTTGACAGTATCAGCCAAGGAGAGAAGCAATTTCGGACTGAAGTAAGCACGATTGGGACGATTCAGCATGTTAATCTTGTACGGCTTCATGGATTTTGTTCTGAAGGTGATAGGAAGTTATTGGTTTATGAGTACATGGAAAATGGTTCCTTGGATTCACATCTTTTCTATGTCAAGGAGTCTAAGATTTTGGACTGGCAAACAAGGTACCAAATTATGTTGGGAATAGCTAGAGGGTTGAGCTATCTCCACGAGAAGTGCAGGGACTGCATTATTCACTGTGATATAAAGCCAGAAAACATTCTTTTAGATGCTGAATTCTGTCCTAAAGTCGCAGATTTTGGTTTAGCAAAGCTGGTGGGGCGCGATTTCAGTCGGGTTCTGACAACCTTAAGAGGAACAAGAGGTTATCTTGCGCCCGAATGGATATCCGGAGTTGCAATCACAGCAAAAGCCGATGTTTACAGCTATGGCATGATGCTCTTTGAATTCATATCTGGGAGGCGAAACTCTGAGCAATCCAAAGAGGGGATGGTGAAATTCTTCCCATCTTTTGCTGCAAGTGTGATAGCAGAGGGTGGCGACATTCTTGGCCTATTAGATTCTGCATTGGATAGAAATGCTGATGCAGAAGAGGTAGCGAAAATATGTAAAGTTGCTTGTTGGTGCATACAGGACGAGGAAAATATTAGGCCATCAATGGGTCATGTTGTTCAGATTCTTGAAGGCGTCATGGATGTAAACTTGCCTCCAATCCCGCGATCTCTCCAATTGTTCGTCGAGAGTCAGGAACAGATAATGTTCTTCACTGATTCCTCCTCGGGCCAAAGTTCACAAACAAAAAGCAATGCTTCACGAGCTTCCTCTCATTCCAAAAGCATCACATCAACAAATTAGTGCAGTAATATTGAAATTCTAATATTTGTCATATGCATATTATTCCTCTGATAGTATAAATGCAAACTTTAAATAATCTGATGGTGATACGTGTATTAGATTGGTGTGTATTCCACCTTAGTTGTATTAATTATTTTTTCCAGTTGTGTAATCATTTTCAACCCTGCTTTCGGATAGTTTTGATTTAGAATTTGGGGATTAACTGAAATGCCTTGAAAAATATATCTATTCAACCCAGAACATTTGGGATTTAAAGTCTATAGGATATGTAGATAGGAATGTTAAGAATTGGGGTTCCATCTTAAAATATCAACTTTGTTAAGGGGAGTAGCCCAATGTCTTTATAAATTGGTATGTGTTAACATCATTTATCGATGTGGGATATATATTCCTTAATACGTTCCCGCAAGATGGTGGCTTATTTGAGCAGACCAATTTTGAAATTCACGTGCTCACTTTTGGAGTCTTAACATGATCGAATCGCTCGTTAGAGCATAATGGGCTCTGATACCAAGTTAAGAATTGGGGTTTCATCTTAAAATATCAACCTTGTTAAGAGGAGTAATCTAAAATCTTTATAAATTGATCTGTGTCAACATCATTTATCGATGTGGGATATATATCTTTTAATAAGGAATAAGAATAATAATGTAATTACTATAGAGTATTAGTTCCATAAAGTGATAGCTTCAATTATTTAAGTTCGATTATTACAAAGGATTGAACTAT
The DNA here is from genome assembly GCA_903798255.1 of Fraxinus quadrangulata. Lineage (NCBI taxonomy): Eukaryota > Viridiplantae > Streptophyta > Magnoliopsida > Lamiales > Oleaceae > Fraxinus > Fraxinus quadrangulata. The sequence goes on from CAIGRB010024248.1 coordinate 54,941, forward strand.
TGAAGATGTGATGCACGACTAGAGCGGATTGGAAGATTTGGGGAAGTGCTACAAGAATTTTTTGTGTAGAAAACTTCCATGAGGATTAAAAGGAAGTTCTATAGAACAATGCGTAGGCGTGATATGTTTTAAGGTTATGAATGTTGAGTTGTTAAATGTCAAGATGTTCATAAGACGAATGTAGTGAGGATACCATCTTGGATGTGCTCTCATACTAAAATAGATTAGATAAGAAATAAAGTATATGGTAACGGTTACCCATTAATGATAAGGAAGAAGGACGAGGTGGTTGGTCATGTTTCGCGTCAACTTTAAAAGGCCATTGTTTACAAGAATGATGTCATTTCAGTAAAAATAATTCAAATACAGATGAGTAGACTAAATTTAATATGATTTATAGTTGCTAATGAATTAGTTGCTTTATTCCTCCTAGTAGATATCTAATAATAAATAAAACAAAACGACAAGAAAAGATGCATGTCATCGATCACATATTTATTTTGAACTAGTCCTAGTTAATGTGTGTTGTGCATTATATCTAGAATTCTTTTAAGTCTTGTTAAAATGTTAATTTTAGATGTCAGGTTAATATTAAGCCATGTTTGACAGAGATTTTTTAAAATATATTTTGTGAAAACGTGAGCTTTTTATAAAATGTGTGATTAAAAAGTAGAAAAAGTATGAATTCATGTACAACATTATTCTATAGAGAGAATATGTGATTGTAAATGAATTTTTTTAAAAAAATGAAAGAAATGGGTAAATATATAGTTATATTGTAGGTATAAATTGTATTTTGGATGATGAGCTTTCGATCATTCGAAATATTTATACAAATTTTTGATTTGACGATTTTGTTGTGACTGTTTCTTCGAAATGTGCAAAATGTTGTGATATGAGGATAAATATATGTGGCACAATATGAAGTAAATATCACAATGCACAAGGACTAGAAAAAATTGGCAGAGAAAGAATATAAAGATATCCTTTGAAGTGCATGTTGTACAATTGAAGAGGTTTTTCAGTAATTTATAAGTTGGGTGGTCAAAATTTACTAAGGTTTATTTGTGTTTGGACAAACTCTAAGTTATCTTTTCTAATGAATCTTTTTAGTAAGGTTTATCCGGAGGTTTTTTGTCCCTGTGAAGAATTCTTCAAATGATTTTCCTTCGTTATCAAATTTGGTGTTTTTTTACTTTTCCACTTTTGATCTATATTACATGATTAATACTTATGATTTAATTGAATATTAAACTTAATCATCTAGAAATAATAAATAAGTGATTTGTTTCTTTTTATTGGTTAATTGAATTTCCTATTATACACCTCTAGAAGTAGTTGGGTCTAAACATCTATATAGCTTCGATCGACTACACTATTATTAGTAGTTTTCGTAAGTCTTTCTCAATTAGCTATTGTGAGTGCACACTTTAGAGCCCATTGTTTGGTTTAGCTAGAAAATAAAAATTGACAAAAATTGAAATTAAAGTTAACAATTAATTTTAGGGATAATTGTAACTAGAGTCTCAACCCTTTCAAATCTTTGCAAGTTTTATCCAAAAATTTTATTTGCTACACCCATGGTTTCAAACCTTTCAAATGTGCATGGATGGAATTCATCAATTTTTTCGTTAGTTGACAAAAAAAAAATAATAACTACATTTTTAAGGAGGGAAAAATAGTAACTTTATAATTTTCCACATAAAATTAGTTAGAAATTATATTAGAAAAATCAAATAAAATAAAAATAAAAATAAAAACTCCAGAATCTTCTTTAACCTCCACTCCCAACCCAACACCATTGCCCATCGATACCGCCACCCACCGCCACAGAGGTGATGGATCTTCCAAAGATGACTACGAAACAACGCGTGGACGCGCTTGATGTAGGGGTGGCTTGGCTCGGCCCATTGCGAGGTCGTAGCTCGTGACCAACGAGCCGAGCTTAAGCTCGGCTCGTTGAGTTTTGAGCGAGCTCGACTTGTTCCCGAGCTCGTCCAAGGCGAGCCGAGCTTAACACATTCTAAAATTTAAAAAATATATATACTAAATTACTAATGTACATATACATTTTCTAATATTTTTTGAAATTTACATTTTTTATTTTTCAAAATATTTGTAATTTTTAAAAATTTATACTAAATTAAAGATTGAAACGGTTAAATCTTTTTATATAAACAATTTTCTAAGTATATATGTTACAAAATAT
>CAIGRB010024253.1:0-26838 GCA_903798255.1 Fraxinus quadrangulata
GTCAATTGAGTCACAAATGACTATCGCTACTTCTTTTCCCAAAAAATGAAAAAAAAAAAAAAACTCTTTTTGGGAAGACATTTCTAGATATTAGACATTAATTTTTCTATCCAATGTCATTACAATATAAAAGAGCCAAAAAATTGGGTGTAACCTATCGCAACTTCCCTTCATCGTAATTCAGGTTTTTTTTCCTGAGAGCAACAAAATACTCAGATGACCATGTCCTATTTCTCCATTTTTTCACACTAACTCTCATTCTCCTTTTTCTACGCATCCGTTTTCTTTCTCACTTTCCCTTTTCATTTTCTGTCTCTACAGTCAATCAAAACCCTTGCTGAATTCATTTGAGATTGCATTTTTCACTTTTTTTTCCTGAAAATCGAACTACAACTTCATTTTTTGCTTCTAATGTAGATATACAGAATGAGTAATTTTACTTCCATTATAACAGAGGTATGTATTCCATCTAATTTCTTGTACACAATGTGTGAAAAGTTAAATTTCGTGAATGCTTGTGAATGATTTTTAGCTTGTGATGTTAATTGAATTTATAATTTTATTTTATTTGGGTGTAATATGTGTGAATGAAAATATAATTGGTAGATTGCAAGAAAGTGAACGTCGGTGCAGATTCATTTCTTCCTTCTATGTTAGTTTCAATTTAATTTTTTGCTTTTACTTATGTCAAAATCAATCAGAAAACTTCATATTGGATTACTGACAGGACTTAAGATTAGAGTTGGTGTTTGTTTTTTTTTTTTTTTAAAAACACCAACTCTAATCCTAAGTAATGAAGTTTTCTGATTTTTACATAACTAAAAGCAAAAAATTAAACCCCTAACAGTCTCCGTGCTGAGACGGAGAGTGGGATGTCTTTGTGTGTCTCCGTGCAACACGGAGACACGATTCGTGTCTCCGTGGTGCACGGAGACATGGTGTCTCTGTGTGCCCACGGAGACATTATTTTTTTTTACAGTGTGCCTTATGTTAACCTTGATAGTGTGCTAAGAATTTTGAATTCATGTTCTTTAATGGGATAATTTATGTCACTGGACATGCTTCTTTAAATATTTGACTATCGTATTTTAAGAAATTTATTTTTTCTAGGATGTTTTGTTTTCGATTGATTATGCTTTGATTGCCCAAGAATGAATTTTTTTTGAAGTTGGATGTCGTTTTTAATTTCTTTTGATCATATAAGTTTTTTATGCGTTAACTCTTGGAATTAAAGAAGTGCACACTTTTCCCTCTTTCACTTATGTTGAAACAGTAAACTATTAGTAGTGTCTTTAAATTGGTGACAAGAGTATTAACCATACAAATGATAAAATGTTGGCTCTAGAGATGGCAATGGGTCGAGCCGGCTCGGCCTATATAAGCTCGTGCTCGTTTGAAGCTCAGTTCGTTACTCGTGGGTCGAAATCGCGAGCGCCTTTTTTTTTACCTAGACCTTAGAGAGAGAGAGAGAGAGAGAAAAACAAAAAATGGACGAGCTGCTCGTCAAAAATGAGTCGAGCTTAGCTCGTCAAAAGACGAGCCCTAGCGGCTCGTTGCCCTTTTTTAAGAGCCGAGCGGTCAAGCCGACGATCACTTCAGCTCGTTTGACACCACTACTTGGCTCTAGAAAAGAGAGAGAAAAAAAATGTTCGGCGGTGTTGCGCATGGAGACATGGAGAAGGTTTCCGTGTGGCACGGAGACACCGTGTCCGTTTCTGTGCACCATCCACGAAGACATCGGAGTTGTCTCCGTACTGGCACGGAGGTGTCTCCATGAGTGTACGAAGACACCATGTCTACATGTGCGAACACATAGACAACCAGTCTATTGTGCGCACACGAAGGCATGTTGCTTTCGTGTGGCACAGAGACAGGCATGGCGTCTCTGCTCCACACGGAGACACCGTTTGTGTGTACATGGAGACACCGTGCCTCTGTGTGGCGCGGAGGCAGACATGGTGTCTGTCTTTCAGAAATTTAAAGCTAACGTCTACCACCTAACCTCCTTCTACAACTAGAAACAATTAGTGGTTGTTATGGCGGGTGAACTTGACAAGTGAAAGTGAGTGAGGAGAGTAGGGTTGGATAATCTAAATGACAAGAAGACCCTCTTTTTATGAAAAAAAGAAATAGCTTCAAACATAATGCTATGTGCAACAATCTTTCTAAATTTTCGACCATAGATAGCAAAATTAAAAAAGACCGCTAATATAATAAAATTAGACAACTACAGCCACCAACAACAAAATAATTCTTATTTCCATACAATAACAGCAACATGAGTCATGAATCAAAATAATTTGTAATATCTTTCAACCTACATATGAATATCACCTTCCCCTTTACCTTGAAAATTTTTTTTATCGATTTTTGTTCACCTTTTATACATTCATGTTTTATGATTTATTTATTATCAGATTCAGCTTCTTATCATGTTTGGCATCTATCAATAAAACAACATCTATTATTTTACATCGCTTGAACCAAATTATTCCATAGAAATATATCTCCTAAGACTTGTTCAGCAAAGGATATGATTTTTTACCTGATTAGTGTATCTAAACTATTAGACACCTTTAATCTATGCTTCTGACCAAAGCACTTATACCTTTCGACGTGCACTTATCATTTGATTCTCCACTCTACATAACCCACATTCATAATAATCGCAGCAAGAATTTAAGCTGGTGGGGTGTAGCATTGCAGACCCTTTGTTGGGTTATGGTACTCCAAATGAACACAAGACCTTATTTTCGTGGACGAATTACAAACTTGGAACATTATACGTGTATGCAATGTACTTTTCGTAGTTCAATTATAACTAGAGAAAGTTACAACTCCCTCAAAGTGTGTTCAATAATGTTATTTCCATATAAAATAGTAGAAGTAACAAGTTCAAACCCCAGCAATACCAACATAGGATTTACATCAAGACATTTGAAATATCTTTCGACCAACTTTTGACTATTTTTTGCTTCCTCATTTTTGCCACATAAGATTTACTTTCATATTGTTTACTTGTTTTATACATTTACACTCCCAGTTATTATTGATGCGTTAAAAAAAAAGGGAGACACGACACATGTCTCCGTGCACCATGAAGACAAGATAGTGCACGGAGAAACCATGTCTTTCGGACACCTTTTTTTATAGCTTTAGGGATTTAATTTTTTGTTTTTAGTTATGTAAAAATCAGAACTTCATATTTGATTTTAGTTTTGAAATTTTCAATATTTTTGTATATTCTTTCGGTTCCTTATTTCATTATTTTATCTTTTATTGTTTTCGTGAAAAAAGAATTTCTATATCTTTTTCGATATTCTCGTGAAATTCTGTTATTTGTGATACCTGATTTTTTTTATCAAATTATACTAATGTTTATCTATAATGGATTATAATATATTTTTTTCTATAGGAGTTTTGTGAATACTAACATCTACTTGAGCTGTGCTTCAAAAGGTGGACGAGTAAAGAAATTACTATGTTAAAAAGATAAATTATTGAAAATAGTGAAGCTAGTCAATTCTTTGTACTTGATGACTACTAATAAAAAGCTGAACTTGCAATTTGTCTTTTGAGTTTTATAAGAAATTGAAGTGTACATTTGAAATTTGGCTAATTTTTTAATGTGTTGTATCCGCGTCGACCCCGGCTTTCATTCCTTATTTCTACTTATACTATATGCTATTTTACTTCGCTAGTCACTCCTGGATCTCCCCCCTAATCTTAGATAGGTCGTTTGAGGGTTCGACGCGTTTTTTTTTTTTGTTTTGTGGCATTTTTTTTTCGACACTGTCATTTATAAGTGAATTTCTCTAAAATTTACAAATACTTATTTTTAACACTAATCACATTTCCTTCCCTAGTATTTTATAAACGCGCTGTCATGAATTTTTAATATATTCGTTCTACTTTTACTAACCTAACACGGACCTAATAGACTTTCTCACTCTTCATTTTGCTTACAAGATGTTATATGCAGTATAAACAAAATAATTTAAAAAATATTTTATAAATAGAAACTCCATCTATCATCGATTACAATATAAAAGTCAAATAAACATTCAACTGTATTTAACTATAATCGTGCTTCCTGATTTTTATTTTTTTATTTTCAACTACCCTCATTTTTCTCGGACACAATGTAAGGTCCGTGCCAAATTAAATTGAATTCAGGTCACGGGAATTTCCCGTGGATGGCGGGCGCCCAATTTATTGCCATTCCTATCCCTTTCGAAGGTTGACTGAATTGGAAGCATATGCCACAGCAGATGGAGTCCTTTCACTTTCTGAGTAGAGAGCCAATCATAAATTCACACGTCGCAAGGTATATTCAGTAATTATAAACCAATCAAATTCTAAATAAATAACACTTATAAATTCATTGAAATATATAGATAAAAAATAATTTGAGTGGTTATAAATAATTTACAAACATGAGTAAAACATAAATTGATAATGAACCACTGCACCACTTTAATTGATTAGCAACCAAACTTTTTTTGCACATCGAGTTGCTAGATGCTCCATCAATAAGGGTTTATTAAAAATCATCAACATGTTATTTCTAGTCTAATTTGAGCAATAACTGTTTTAGAAAATTGAAAACATAATAATATATTAAATTTTATTATCGATGAATTTAAAGTAGTGCATCAACACGTGAATGGTTTCTTATTACCTTATTAGCATAACACTGAATACATGGATGTTTTTTTTTCAATGCATTGTAGGTAGAATAATTCTATTGATTGATCCAAGTTGGGACGTAATCACTCTTCATCAAACAATTAATGTTCACAAGTTTTGTGCAAGACAAGTATATATCATGGGAAAAAATATTATAATCGAGTGACAATCCAACTAGTTAAAATACTTCAAAGCATGCAATATTTATTTTCCAGGATAGCTTACCAAGGTTATTATCTTAGCCAAATGATTGTATAAAATTACAATTAATGTAAAATCTCTATTTTCAGTTAATTTTTAACTCTAAGCTTGCAGCTCCTTATCTTGTCTTGCCAGAACTTCTGAAAAATAATGATTTAAGTGAAAATAAATATTTATTTATCCCATTCTACCTTTGGGTATATTTTTTATTGATTAACTATGATCAAATTCTCCTTTGGACAATAATTTGTTTTACTAATAAAAAGAAGATTCCATTTTTGTATTACTTTTTATTACAAAAAAATTGAAACCGACAACCAAACTAACATAAGAGTTAAGACTTGTCTGTCTCGTCGTCTCCTAGAAAAAAACAGTTGATCTGCAGAAATTAATCCACACTCTTCCACCTCAATTCAAACCTAAAAAGATAATATTTTATTCCTCCTCCTCTAGACCACTCACCAAAAATTCTCCACCTCTCTCTCTCCTCTACAGTTAGAAAGAGAAGAAAAAAGAAAGGAAAGGGCAGCCATGGACTGTTTTTCATCAAAAAAATATCAATAATGGAGTCTAGCAGAAAAACCCACGTGGTAAAAAGCAAGAAAAACCCACATTGGTGAATATTTATGCAATGGGGAAAGTAGAGGGGGAGCAGCAATTGCCAATTACAAGCCTTGATGCTCAGGGTTCAACTCCAAATTCAGGGAACAGAAATAGGAAGTGTTTGAATTGTAGTAGGCTTAAAAAGGTGGTGACTTTTAGATGTGTTTTTGTTTTGGTACTCGGTTTTGCTGTTCTTTTATCTGCTTTTTTTTGGTTGCCATTCTTTCACATTGGAGATAGAAAAGACCTGGATCTGGATTATCAAGGTTGGTGGGTTTCTTTTATTAATATTTTTATTTTCAAGTTTTGAATTTTTACAGGCGTTGATTATGATAATCATCATTGTTTGGTACTTGCATATCTACGCACATGTTTCTTTCCTGTTTTTAAATTCTATCTGTGCACTTGGTATCTGGGTTTTGGATGGGCCACAAATATTTGTTGGTATTTGGGATTTTTGATACTTCTTGGGTGGTTGAAATCTCCAATTTTCTGTGGTTTGATTTAGGGTCGCGGAAATGAATTGAGGTGTTTTTTAAGTTGGAAGATTTCTCAGCAAAATTCTGGGTTATATTCTGAATGTATTGTGCATAGTGATGTAAATCACTGAAATTTTGCGTAGTTAGAGGAGGATAGGTGTTTTGCACCCTAGAGACGAATAAACCTGTTGATATTTTTAATTGTTTCAGTGTTCTTCAAAGATTTTGCAGACGAAGTACAGTATGGTTTATCCTCTTCCATACTGATAAGCTAGTTATTGAGTTGGGGATTTAATTGATGCCACAAGTTGGCGGAAATTTAAGAGTTACTACTAACGAGTCACTACAACATAACTAATGTCCTATAATGGACAGTGCGGTACAAGATTGAACTAAGTTGTCGAGGAGTTGCTGGAGATCTTTCAAGAATCTTGAGGAGATGTAAATGCTATATCTAGATCAAAAGTTCGCCATGTTTTCTCCATACATTTGATCCCATGATTTGACGCCGTTCATTAATATACCAAAGACCTCTTTGATGGTCCTATTGGACTAGTCAGAATTCATGTTTAGGCCATTTTAGTAGAACATTTAGCAATCATGCATGGAAAAATGTAGCCTGCATATCTCGTAGTGAAAACTTTAGTTGATGTAAGTTTTGGAAATGCTAGACCACTATTTTCCTGTTTCTATCATTTGAGATTAACCTCAAGCTGTTTCGTGTTTCTTCTTATATTGATACGTTTTGTAATTTTTCGATTGATATTCTCCAGGTCATAACATAGTGGCAAGTTTTATGCTTAAGCAGCCCACTTCTTTTCTTAAAGACTATATCTCGAAACTTCGGGACGATATTTTTGATGAAATAAGCTTCTCCACAACTAACGTACTTCCTATGCTCTCATATCACCATTTAACTTTATTGTTTTTTCTTTTCTGGTTTCTACATTGATCATTTTCTTATTTTTCCTCGAATCTTAGTAAAGTCAACTTTTTATGACAGGTGGAAATATTATCTTTACAATCGTTAGATGGATCAAACACAACTAAGGTTGTGTTTGCCGTTGATTCTGATGTGACCACCCAAAGTTTAATCAGAGCCTCCTTTGTATCTTTAGTTACACGCCAATCATTTTTTCATTTGAGTACTTCTTTTTTTGGGGATCCATTTTCTTTCGAGGTGCTGAAAGTCAAAGGAGGAATTACTGCCAGTCCTGAACAAAAGGCATTTCTTATGCAGAAAGTTCTGATCCTTTTCAACTTTACCTTGAACTTCTCCATTGATCAAATACTATATAAATTCGATGAACTTACGAGCCAACTGAAATCAGGCTTACATCTTGCTCCTTATGAGGTCTGGTTCTGTTATTCCTTTTTTCTCTTTAATTATTAGGGAAATTTGCATAATTGGTCCACAACGAATTGCCTTAGTAGCAAGTTGATCTCTACTCTCTAGCCTTTAAAAAGAAGCAAGTGATAACTCAACATCTCATTGTAGTTGCATAATCAGTCTCCAATACCCTGACTGCCTAAATCTAGTTAAATCTATCAAGCTTGCTTGCCTGCTTTGATTAACACCTCAACAATTTAGTGCATGTTTGGCCAAGCTTAAAATTTAACTTAAGCTCCTGAAACATACTTTTTATCCACACATTTTTTAGGACTCACAGCTAAATGCTCACTTATTATCCACACATTTCCTAGGATCCACAACTTGTAAGTAAGCATTGCAAACATGCACTTGAATTATGCTCTTGCTTCTTTTCTGGAATGCAGAACTTGTACATTACCCTGACAAATCATGAAGGTTCAACAGTGGTTCCACCCACAATAGTTGAGTCGAGAGTTCTCTTGGCAGTGGGTATTAATCCTTCAAAGTCAAGGTTGAAGCAGTTGGCTCAGACCATCACTGGTTCCCGTACTGAAAACCTTGGCCTAAATAACACTGTATTTGGTCGGGTTAAGCAAGTTCGTCTCTCATCCATAAATGTTGGCAGTGATGGAAGTGGTACCTCGCCCTCACCATCTCCATCTCCTGCTCCTTTGTCAGAATCTCCTCACCACCACCACCACCACCGCCCCCACCACCATCACCACAATCAAAACCACCATGATGCCGGCCTTGCTCCTGGTATTTCACCTGCACCAGCAATGGGAAAAAGTGGATTTATAACGGGTAAAGTCTCCCCAGCATCTACACCAGCACCTACACCAGTGCCAATGAAGAGTCGAGTAGCAGAGCCTCCCAATTGTCATAATGGTTACAAAAATAGATTCCCATCAAAGCTCAATAAGGATTCTCATGCACCGCCGACTGCACCGCCATTTTATGTGCCTCGGGCAGCTCCTTCACAACCCGAGCACATGTATTCTCCGACTCCTAAAATACCTTCAGTAGCAAGTCCATTACCAAATGTCGTCTATTCTCATACTCAGCCCCCATCAAAGGGTAAATTCCAAGCAGGGCCTCCGGATTTAATGCCATTTGTTTCATCCTCACCATCTTTATGTGAGTATGTTTCTTCTATAAATTATACAAGAACAGTTAAATCTGTCGTTTTTTTGCCTAATACAATTTGCCAAAAAGAATTAACCTTCTTGATGGTATTGATTGCGTTTTTGAACTGATTTACCCATTTTTGCAGCTTCTGTATGTGTCTTTTCCTCCAATTTGTGGAAGCTCTTGCTGTTTCTACTACTCGTATTGCATTTATAGCAGCAGAATAAGAATCATTTTATCCTATTGAACAGAGCAATCTGGTGGAAGTTTTCAAGTGGGAGCAACGCTGGAAGGGCGTGACTCACAATCGAGTCGATATATGTTGTTTTGTACGTGTAAATATTGATTACCACCAACTCAGTGTTTAGATGCCGTTCGGGTCAATGTCACAAAGGTGAAGGGCCTGTTACGACATGTGCTGTCATTTTGTCAGCTTACGATGTCTATTCTACGTAAATTTAAGGAGGGGAAATCAACAAATCTGAAACCTTAGCCTTTTGTTTCCAATCTCCAAAAGTTAAGAATTTTCACTACAAATAGTAGTATTCTATTTCATTCTTCAGCAGTTACTCGAAAGCAAGTTTCTGTGTTCTCTGAGATTGGTTTATACAGTGGTTTCTTCTAGCTTGTTGGTCTTAATAGCAAGTTCTCTCAAAAGTTCCTATAACTGAGCAAAGTGACTTAAATTTAGCCAAACATGCTGACATCCGTTGGCTCTGTTATTACGTGGATCCCACCCTCTCCCGACTGTATTGATTTAAAGGAAAATAGTTAAACCATTTATACATCATTACTTTTGGCAACATTCAGGTTGGTATGATTTGATTAGGGAAAAAATTGTTTATTTTTTTAAACTATCTAATAGCGTGTTTTCACGTGGCATAATGTAAAAAGTGACGTATGTATAACATGATTGAAAGGAAGATAGGGTTAATGTTGACCATTGCTGGTTCCATCTTGACTAAATTGTGATCGATTCAACTGAGATAATATCTATTTTACTTAGTTTCGAAAAGGTGATCTATATCTAGGATATTTTAGACATTATGATAGCAAAGTCTATTTCAAGTTAAAAAAATTAAACTTCAAGCAAAAAATAAAAATAAGATTTTTGGCTCGTATTAAATCGATCAATAATACAAGTCGATTCAACTAGTGAATCAGCTTGTACTGAATGGGGGCCGAACGCTCCTCAAGTGTAGACCCATAAATGGATCGGATCGTTCATATCCGATTCACTCCGATCATATATCCATCATGAATTTGATGTACCGACATAGGTTACAACCCCTTTTTGATACCATTAGTTTAAATTTGATCATCCAACTTATATTTTGTTCAATTTAGTAATTACATTTGTAATCGTTATTACAATTGATCAAGTTTTCTAATGTTCGAAAAAATTATGATTCACCCACATAATTGACAAAATTTTCCACTACAACATATCGAAACAAAAAATATGACATCTATTTAACAGTATTGCCAATGTTATAATTTCATGTATCCTACAAGAGAGTCTAAACATGAGTCGAATGACCAACATGAAACAAATTTGTAAGTTCAGGGACGTCTCATAAATTTCCCCATGTAGCATCAAGACTAACGAATCGCCATGAATGCTTCAATTACATAAAAAATTTCAGAAGTGAGACAAATATGTGGGGTCCACATTTTTTAATAATATTTTATTCAAGTGGGCCCACATTCATCTGAGTATAGTTCTGGCCATGCAGCAATTTTGCCTATAAATAGAAAACAGTTGAGCATTGAGCGAAAACAATGGAGGGTGGGAGAGAGAGAGAGAGAGGATTTACCGGTTTGAAGAGAGAGGAGGAGGAATTTATAAGGAAGAGAAGAGTCTCCATGGGGTGGGGTATCAATTGAAAAAAGGGCATAAAAGGAGAAGGGGGTGGGAGAACTTCGTCTTTTTTAGGAGTTTTTCGGTAACGGAATAATTCGCTCTCGCGCTCTCCCGTTGCCATTCCGTCTCCCTGAATGCCTCACCAGTATTCAGGGTATGTAACTTCCATTTCTTCATTCATTTTGCTAATTTCTGGGTATGTATGTATCTTCCTTGTGAAATTTTATTGTTTTTACAATGTTCATTGCGATTATTTCATGATTTTTGGTTTTGCTTTTTATTGAATGCATCAATTTTTTAATAGGGTTGATAAATTGTAATATGGACCATTCTTCTTTGAAATACACCCAATGATTGAGGAGCAATCATGCATTGTTTCCTTCTCTTGATTATGCCGATTTCTGATTTTTCCTTCATTACATTGTGAAATAATAATATTATTATTATGGTTTAGTTTTTCGTTGAATGAATTCTGAATGGGCTTCAAGCCAAATTATAATATGGATAATTCTTCTTTGATATACACACACAATGATAGAGGAGCCAATCATACAATGTTCTCCTATTTCAATCAATTAGCAATTGTGTACGTTAGAATTTTGAATCACCTCTCTTCACATGCTTATATCTGCACGGGTAGGGACAATCACGGGGTGGCTTGTGTGAAATTGAAGAAATTAATTAAATTTCAAAGGTGTAATTTAGTGGTTTTTATTCAGAGAAATGAATATATTCCCTTTTTATTAAATTATGGAAGATTAAATTCTAATTTTCATTGAATTAAGAGCAACTGGGCATAATGTTGTTTTTATCTCATTTACAGTTTATTGTGGCGATTTTAAGCGGAGGAGCGAGGGACTGATAGGATGGTATGTGCCTTTTCAATCTTATGTTTCTAGCAATCATTCATAAAAGTTCTGAACTTTTAATGATCTATAAACCATCAATTTATGCGGGATCTAAATCATCTGACGAATTTTTATGAACTGTTCGATGTTTGATAGGTGGTCGGAGATTAGCACCATGGTTTTTATTGTTGATATTTGCAGCCTTTTTTAGGCAAATCTCTAGTAAGAATAAATTGGTTGCTTTTCTTTATTTAAGCTTCTTTTTGTATGTTTTGATCAAATTAATGCCATTCCTCTCCCCTTTCAGTCTCATCTTTTGTTGTTTAAAACTTATTATCAAAGTAAACCTTATGAAGCAAACCTTTAGATAAGACGTGCTATCTGAATGTTGATGTAGACTCGTGTTTCATCATGTAAAATGTTACTTATTTTCCATATTATCATGAATTGCATTCATTAGTTCAGATGAAAGGAAGAAATTACATTTGTATAAACTGAAGCGGCAGTGACATTTATGCACCGCTTTTGGTTAAGAAACCTTTGATATTCAAAGTCTTTAATGACTGGGAATTCAAGCAGGAAAAATAAATTTTTAATTCATTTTAGATCAAGTTAATTTAATTACAATCTAGCCTTGGATTATTATTACATATTGATTCACCTCAAATGACAGTCCAAACTCAAGACAGAATCTTAACTAAACATTTTAGGATTCTGAGGGACAATACGGTGTTTGCGAGCAGCTTTCCTTATCTATTTGTTCAGATTTCTTGTTGTTGTTTAGGTTGAGTTGAAGAATTCTGAGTATTCTATTATTAATGCAGATACGTGATGTCTAATCTCCCAGGGAAGACTAACCCTCTAGGGATCCTTTGAAAAGCAGCCCTTAGCATGTATTATAGCCATTTTCACCTGCATGACATTCATCAAGATGGCTGTTGCCATTGATCCAGGTCATGGGTTCAGGCCATTTGCTCGACCTCCTAGATGCAAACTCCAGTCTTACACTCAGCTTGATTACACAATGCTCAACTTCAGTCAATCCAAGCTTACATACTCCTTGAAACATACATTCGAGTTCACTAACATCCACAAAAGCTTCTCCACCCCATGCCTATCTCATTCCTCTAGAGTTGAGGATGAATCTGATATCAATGCTAGGATTGAAATCATTGGTGGTTGTGCCACACCAAGAGTATGTACTATGGTTGTTGAGGTTGCCATAGCTATGGCCTCTGGCATCAATCCCGAGCCAGTCTCCAGTGGGCTTGGTGGGGCGTATTTTCTGTGCACTCGAAATGGCGATCCTATAGCCGTTGCAAAGCCCATAGACGAGGAACCTCTGGCATTCAATAATCCGAAAGGCTTCGGTGGCCGTACGTTTGGTCAACCAGGAATCAAACGCTCAATTAAGATAGGTGAAACTGGCCTGCGCGAATCCGCTGCTTATCTCCTTGACCATGGTGGATTTGCCGGTGTCCCTCCTACAGTATTAGTCAAATTTTCTCATGTCAAATTTAATGTAAATAGTTCAGAACCAGTTCTGGCCCCACTTTATAAGATCGCATCACTTCAACGTTTTGTAAATCACGATTCTGATGCGGGAGATTTGGGCCCTTCACGCTTCTCAGTCTCCTCTATACACCATATAGGGATACTAGATGTTAGACTGATGAATCTTGACAGACATGCTGGCAACATTCTAGTGAAGCAAGGGCAAGAGAGTTATGCCGCAGGAAAAGCTGAGCTAGTTCCCATAGATCATGGATTTTGCTTACCTGAGTCACTTGACGATCCATATTTTGAGTGGTTGCATTGGCCACAAGCCTCTATACCCTTCTCGGAGTCTGAAGTTGAATACATATCCAGTCTCGATCCATTTAAAGATGCAGAGCTTTTAAGAGTTGAACTTCCAGCAATTAGGGAGTCCTCCATTAGGATTCTTGTGCTTTGCACAATCTTTTTGAAGCAAGCAACGGATTATGGGTTTTGTCTTGCTGATATAGGTGAAATGATGACCAGAGAGTTTGAAGGAGAAGAAGAGAATTGGAGTGCATTCGAGAATATCTGTATAAATGCCAGGGCTAGCTTGAACTGTGGAAGAAGTGATGATATTGTCTGCAGTGATCATGATGAAGACGAAGTTTGTGAGATTTTTCAATTTGATGAAAATGAATATGGCCCCAATCAGGTTTTAGATTTTCCTCAGAACTTACAGAATTTTCCGGCAATAAGTGGTAAGCCACCAAAAATTCCAAGATATTCATCACTGAGTATATTAGATGACTCGACGATGTTTCCTTCGAATGAAAATGAGAATTGTCAAGATTTGAGCACCGGATGGGATGATGATGCAAATGAGGATGAGAATTCCAAGGCAGGTCGCTTGATGAGAAGTGTGAGTTTCCCCGCTCCAAAATATAGCCATGATGCTGAAGGAATTTCTTTCGGGGAAATGAATGATCAGGAATGGGTATTATTCTTGGATTGTTTTGAAAAACTTCTGCCAGAGGCTTTTAAGGGAAGAAAATCCATAGGATTGCCAAAGCTAAGGTTGGGATCCTCTTGTGAATTTTGAAGAACGTTTGAAGTGCAAGAACTGCCTGTATGTAGCATCAGTTAACTGTATGCTAACCCCTAGATTACAATCGTAGGATGTAGATAAAATTTTAGTGTGAGAGGAAAAGCGATGGTAAAGCTGCCTTCCTTTCCATCTCCACCCTTTTCACCTTTTTCGCATTCATTTCCTACTTTTCTTTTTCATTTTATCTTCCGTTTCTTTATGATCTTAGGAGTTGTATACTAGTGTAGACGATTTGCCTTTTTATGAATGATCTTGTAATTGCAGTCTCGAATTGTAGGCATTGATCCTGACAATTAATTGGTTTAGATATGTATTAGTGTACAGTATTCCATCTTATCAACCTTATAGAAGAACAACAATCTCTGTTGCTATCGATGTGGTTTGATGATTTATGTTATGCGCGTCGAAAACTTTTCTGCGTTTAAACATTAGGAAGGCGGTATTTTTCATTTTCATAGCGAAGTTCATTCAGGTAGAGAAATTCCAATTGAAGTTTTCAGGGATTTTGGTAACGCTTTCATCAATATTGGCTCAGTTTCTTTGGTAATACTCGCGCTCATGTCATGTCAGGCCACGTCTATGGTGTTGATTGAAGTCCTGCAATGAGGATGAGCGGAACTCTCTTCTAGACCTTTTATCTTCAGTTGTGTTGCCCCTACTGAAATAGGGATATTGAAAACTTTACATTTATTCGAGTGACTGCAAACTTGTATTGGCACCATAACTTGTGCTCTTTTCTTCACCAGTTTTCATCATTCCTTCAAAAGAGCGTGACAACAAATAAAACTCTTTTATCTCAATAAATTTAGAGTCGACTGACTGTGTATTTCCGAGCTGCAACAAACGAAGCAGCTATCAGAATGCATGACAAACAAAATTAAAATCTTCTTAAAAAATATATCAAGGAATACTACAAAAGTAAAACATGGTTTTATTCTTCTCTGTGATTTCCAACTCCCTATACAACATTTAATACAAGTTGCTATCTAGGTCACATTTCCTTGTGTCGGAGCCAATTATATTAAAAGCAATTCCAATAGTTTATGGAAGTATATCCATACTTGAGAAGAAAAGTAATCTTGAAGCTGCTTTCCTGTCCTAATACTCATTTTTAACAGTTTCAAAGCCATCTGTTGAATCCAGTTGTGAAACCCACAACTTATTTCACAGCGGTTGCTTCAATTTCTTCTTCATCTTCAGCCTTTTCAGGTCTTTTAACTTTCGTGTTTTCCGCCACCAAATTGAACGATCCAAATTTCGGCGTCGTTTCAGGAGTAGTAGGACCATTCCCATAGAAGAATGAAAAACTCGAATTCAAAGATGATTTGTGCTTGTCTAGAGCAATTGGGCAGGTTTTTCTTCTCTTGGAATTGTTTCTGGGTTTTCTTCTTCCTCTTCTCCGCTGTGTGAACTTGTATTTATTGTTGTTTGTTGTATTTTTCTCTTCCATTTTCGGGTTCACAGGGAAAGAGACTGAGCTGACTACGGAGTAAAAGAGTCAGGTAAACTTATCGCCGTTTGGCCCATCATTTGATATTTTGATTTTTGAAGTATTGTTTTTTTTAGAATGGATGGTTGAGAAATAAGGAAAAAATTTCGATTTACGCATAATATTATTTTATTTAAAAATATGTGTTTGAAAAGAAGTGAGGAAAAAATGTATTATAATTTTAATGGAACCAAATGGATATTTAATTCTTGATTGGTGGACGATTGTATAAGCATTGTACCGAAGCTTTCTCACATGTAACCCAATTTATAGATTTGATCCCTGTCTTTATGGAACCAAATGCTTCTCTTCACGCATCGTCATTTGTCCGTTATATTTTATATGCACAGAGAACAGCAGATAAAAACTTCATTCATTCATTAGTATGGTTGAAAACTTCTTTAAACTATTCAGATTTTCTCTACTACAATGTATTTTTTCATTCATATAATATCATTTTTATAGGAATATAAGAAAATTATAGGGAATATGAGATTATGAATAAACTCCAACGTATGTAAATCGCTATGAGTAGAATGAATATCTATGTTGTATATGTAAATGAGCAACATACTCAACAGACATAACTCTTCAACACATACAAGGAAATCAGAATTTCCTTTTCGAAGCGGCAAGCCATTTGCATAACAAAAATAAATAAACAAATAAATTATGAAAAAATATCTAACAATTTTTCAGTTCAGCTATGTAACATTGTTAATTTGCTTTGATGTTATTGAAAAACTGAAACCATTCTATACACATCTCTATTGCTAAATAGATAATTTTCTTGTCCTCATTTTTTTAGTTTCCTCAATATTCAGGCCATTGATAGTTGTTTTTATAAGCCTTGGATACACTGGCTCCTGAGGCTTCCATAGCATTAATAGAACCATAGGTCTTTTGTTAAGATGATAATTCCTACCTCTTTAAAATACAATTTGACCGCCATGTCTATGAATAATATTACAAAATGTTTTATCCTAGAAGATATGCAAAACCTTAATATGGAAAAAAAGGGGCAAAACCATGAACCTCAAAATTCAAAACAAGAGTGCTGGTGTTGGCCTTGTTGGTAAGGGTGATATCAAGGACTTTTCTAGCGTTTGAGACAATGCGTCACCAGATACCGACCCCCCTTTTCTCCGACAGCAATAGCAATGCTCAATCTGACCTCGTGACTGAGATTGCTGTTCCGATAAGCATCAATATGTTATACTCAATTGCCATGGAATTTATGGCTCCTCATTTGGTTACGAAGTAGTTCAATACATGCAGTCAATGAAATTTGTCGAGACATATTTTTGCAAGTATAATTGGTTATGTGATCATCAAAGATGTTGAATATTATGCAAATTCAAAAGTTTTTGCTTCAAAAAAGAGACAATGAACACTTAGTTGAGTCTCATGCTTGTTAGATTGTCGTTATGTGAGTTAATTACCTGGTTCCAAATTTATTTCGAACAAGTGAATAAGGCTTAGTTTGTCATTAATTCCGTTAATTGTGTCATCATTCAGTTCTATTTGCCAGTTACGTAGTCAGTGTTTAAGTAATTTATACTCCACTTGCCTTCACATTTTACTTTGACATGCATTAGTCCTTGCACATCAAAATGGTAGGAGTGCGACGCAAAGCAGAGATGCTCAATCAAAACATCGGTTGTGATAGTCTCCTGGATTGTAAGTCGCATAGTTGAATTAGAAATGAAGGGTGCATGAAGTCTGTCTGTATTTAGATGATTTATCTTATTTTTTAATAAATTCTGTTATTTGATTACTTGCTAACGATCTGTTTTAGGTTGGTTATTTGTGGTATGAATTCACCTACGAGTTGGACAAGGCTACATACAACAAGCTCCATCCATACACGTCGTGAGTATGCATTCCCGTAACGTATGTCCTGAAGTTTTGAATTGACTTGTTCTAACTCGTAAAAAGACTTATCCGGAAAGGTTTTCTCAAAAATCTTCTTCGTTGTTTTCTCCTCTTTTCACACAAAAAAAAAAAAAAAAGGATCTCTGTGAAACTTAAAATCAACAGAATTAGTCATACAGTCGCAATAAAATGAACAAAATTATACGAAATCCACGAATGCACAAAATTTCTGACCTTTTTGACAACAAAAACACAGCTTCAAAATTGAAGGTCATCTAAAAGAACACTAATATGTTACCCCATACCTCATAACTCAACATGTCTAATTGAAGAAAACACTTAAGTCATTAATATTTTGTAATACAAACTTCCATCCATTCTTAGCATTCAAGACGTTAACATAACCTTCAAAATAACACAATTCGTGCATTGCACGGGTCAAAAACTAGTATAGTAATAAAAACAATGTTCCAAGACCCCTGTTGAGAAACCACGGGTTCCTCATATATTTCCCACAGCAACCCGCTTGAATAAGTGGGCTGCCAATCTTGGACTCGGAACAGCTTCCAGTGGGGTTTTCATGTAAGTGACGGTTCCTGGTTGCTCCATCATATCAATATCTTTGACTAGGACCCCGGCAGGTGGTGCCCAAGTGAAGTGGTGCAACATGTGTCCAACAATCGACGTGACCAAGTTGATAGCAAGTTGTGCGCCGGGACAGATACGCCTTCCAGAACCAAAGGGAAGTAGTCGATAATCTGAACCCTTCATGTCGACATTCATCTCAAAGAATCGCTCAGGTCGGAATTCGAGAGGGTCCTTCCACACAGCTGGATCACGAGCAATAGCCCATACGTTAACACTCACGGTTGCTCCTTTAGGTATATCATAACCACCAACCTTCACATTGGCATTGGCTTTATGGGGGAGCATTAGAGGAGTTGGAGGGTGCATTCTAAGACATTCCTTGATTACGCATTGCAAGTAAGGGAGATTGGAGATATCGGCCTCTGTCATGAGACGTTCCGTACCGACCACTTGGTCGAGCTCCTCTTGAATCTTCTTTTGGATTCTCGGATTTCTAACTAGCTCTGCCATTGCCCATTCCACTGTGATGGTGATGGTGTCCATGCCTGCAGAGATCATGTCCTGCACAAGTTGATGTATACATTTTAATGTTGCTGCTACATACTAAAACCAGATATTTATTACACTAAAATGAAGGGCATGTTTAGAACATGTCTTGTTAAGCTTAAAAATATTTTACGGCGGATAAGTAAATAAGTAATTTTAAAATTAATAAATTTCATTGGTTAAAATTAAAAGTAAGTAATTTTCACAATAAAATATGAGTTACTTTCATACTAAGTACGTTTCTATTTGAAAGTAAGAAAAAAGTAACTTACCCAAAGGAGTCCAATGACAGTGTCCTCACTAAGGTCATATTGCTTCTGAAGAGTTAGCAATGCATCGACAAAATGGTTCTTGGTATCACCAGTCTTCTTGCGTGCAATAGTGTGTTCTTCCATGATTTCTTTAGTGAAGTGATCCACACGGGCATCATGCTCGGCAAGAGCTTCATTTTCAGCCTTGAACAAGAAACGGAACCACGGGACGTGCTCGGCTAGGGATTTTTTGGTACCCAACTTAATAATTTTATTGTTTAGAATACCCTTCAACTCTTGTCCTTGTTCATCAATTACGCCCTCGTTGTTCATAAACCTCTTCCCAAAAGACAATCTTGTAATGTGGAGGAATGCCACCATTCCCAAATATTCGCGCAGCACCAAAGCTTTGCCCTTATTTTCTGCAAGAAGTGCAAAACCATTTTAGCAGTTGAAACTAAAGTACAGCATATCAAATAGTACAGACAATGCTAATAATGTACATGTCCATTTGCTCGTCGCATTTTGCCAACTATATGGTTTACGAATGAAATAAATGTTGAAAAACAATCATTATTTATTTAGTCAAGTTCATTCATGTCCTTGAGGATTATTTGATACATAGAATTAATGCACTAGTTTATTTATGTACTTGGGAAATAGAACTATTTCGGGGATTAATTTGCACTTAATAATTAGTACATGTATTAGACTAAATTCATGCTTTGTGAAGTTTATAAGTATTCATAGTCAGCTTTGTGTGTTAAGAAATAAAGTGAGTGTTGTTATTTCATCTCCGAGTTTCCAACAATAAACTCGGACGAATGACATATTTCAGCATTGTTCTCAATATATCGAGATTGTCCACATGAATCCTTTTTCACCACTATTTGATTAATTTATAGAACTCCCTGAGGATCCAAAGCAGGGGCGGATCTAGCACGGCGAGTATTGCTCTATATGTTTTTAGAGTTTGAAAAACTCTCTTTCTTTTGGGGATAAAGAATATTTATTATTCTAAAAGTCAATGTTTTAAAAATTATGCATAAGCTTTGCCGGACCTCGGTGCTTGTCTTTATCGTTTAATCATGTTTTATATATAAACTTTATCTCGTCTCGTTTAAGTTTGTAAAACCTTGAAATTTGATCACAGATATATGATTGAAAATGATTTTTCTTTCTTTATTATTTTGGGTTTTATTAGATTATACTTTCGTATGTATATGATTTTTATGTTTTAGTCTATACATATATTATTTAAATTATTTAAATGTTGTTTAATTAAATATAAATAAATAATCTTACCATTCCAACCGTCAATCATCAAACAATCGCCCTAACTCACTCAATATCCTGAATCCGCTACTGATCCAAAGCAATAAGCATAAAGATTACCAAAAACGAAAAAGCAAAAAGACATTGTCTTGCACTACCCACCTGCTTTCTTTTAACTTCCACTGTTGTTCCTAGATATTGCCCAAATCTTACAGTTTATGTCTATTTTTCCGAGTATCAGACTCTCCAGTGGTCAACTTGTATTTTTCTCCAAACAAGGTAAGTTACCGATGTTCAGAATCAAGAAGCCATTTGAAAGTAACTTCTGCTTATGTTTGGAGTTGTACGAATAGTATTATAATAAGCCTCTTCTCAGTTTGCCACATGAATATGGTGTCTACTAGACAGATCTACCAACACAGACATTAAATAAACAAAAAGGAAAATCAAGTTTCATATATGAAATATTAGTACCAGGAGTACTGCAGTCCTTGGAAATGGATTCAACCATGGCAGTAACTTCATCTTCTCTGATAGGTCTAAGAGCATCAAGCCTCTTCGCGGAGAAAAGCTCAAGAGTACACAATTTTCTGACCTTAACATAGTGAGGACCATAATCCGACCAAATCAAATCCATTCCATTTTTGCTAAACTTGGCAATTTGTCTTGTTCGATTCCGATTCGCCAGCTGCTGATCATTATCTTTGAGCACTTCCTTAGCCAATTCCGCATTGTTGATTACAACATTCAGGTGCGAACCTAAGTAGACGGAGAAGATCGGGCCATAGACTTGTGACCACTCGGTGAAGCAACGGACGACCACCGGCTTGATGTCGTAAAGGTTTCCGACCACCGGCAATGGCCAAGGTCCCGGAGGCAGCTTGAATCGGAGGCGGTTGAATAGCTTGTAGGCTATGAAAATCAAGAAAATTGAGAGGAAAATCAATGGCAGAGCCATGGGGATGGGGTGGGGGTTTGAGCTTCGAGTGTGTGGAGAAGGATTATTAAAGAATCATGCTTGTTATGCCCCTATTTGGGACACATTATGTGTGGTACAAATCAAAATTCGATTTTAATTCAAATCAAAATCAAACAATCAATATTAACCACATTTTTTATAGGTTTCACAATTTTTTGACCACACATTTCAAAATTTTTTATCACAATCTACTAAAAAATTGATTTTAATCTCTACCAAACACCTATTTTTCATTTTCGTTCTTCTACTCATTTTCAATAACACGTTATTCAATAAAATAATATTTTTCATCATATCAATAATTTTTCTTTATTTTTTTAACTACACATTCTACATCACATCAACTAAAAAAATACATTCTCTCCACGAAAATACCTACCAAACAGAGGTATATATACTATTTTTTTACATAATGTAGGTCACATTATGTCCTTGGATAACTTTAACAAAAAGTTTTTTTAACCATTATTGCCAATGTACCAACTGTCAATAAATTTGTAATCCATAATTGTATAAATAACATTATTAAAAATAAAAAAAATCAATAAAAATTATTTTTTTGTACATGTATAAAACAGTCTTAAAAATGAATTAAATTATTTGTACAATCCTTGTTGACAACTTTGGTGTTGTCGAAATTTAGACTGTTGATTTTAAAAAATATTTTTTAAATTGATAAATGTGATGCTATTAAGTGTGAAATTGTTAATCAAGATTGTGTAATAACATGATTATTTATTGAGATAATTGCAGCAGAAGCCTCAAACTTTTTAGACGTTGCAGCCATCACCCCAAATCTTTTGAATCGTAGCATCTGAATCCTCAATGGACGATTTCCATCAATGTTTATGTTAGTTGACCAAAATATTTTAACTTTCTATTTACCCCATTAAATAAATTAATTAAAAAAATAAAGGAAAACGAAAATATTTATCTTTTTCAAGCAAAACCCCACACCCTATCCCAAACAACCAAAACCAAAACCCAAATCACCTAGTCATCGCTGATGCCACGACACTGCAAACTGCCGCGTGCATACTTCTTCCACTTCTCACCCACCTCCTAAAACACATTGTTATTCCACAACCCCAACCCCAAAACCCAAATTACAACCATGTTCTTGGCCCGGAGTCATTTGCTCGCCGGACAACTCTTCATTCACTAATCTTCACTTTTTGAGAATGGGACTTTTTGGCACGCTCACGCCCAAAACTATCTCGATTCTGACTAATCTCGCGACGCTTAGCCTCTTTTTTTCGATTTTTCGAAATCTTTATCTCCAACTCAAAATTTTCAGTGGGCAAATCTCTAATTCTTTGATTGGGGCATTAATTGGATCAATTGAAGATAAACCCATTGTAGTATAATGCTGTTGAAGGTTTGTATGTCGCCAATTTTGTGAATTAACATCCCCAAATCCGTGAATTGAAGGAGGCAGATTAACCTTGATTTGAGTGCCCGATAGGCGCGAATCCCGAGGCATACTTGAATCATTATGAACTGTTTTTGATGATATTTCACCATGTGAGGCATACTCGAATCCCGATTTTGATCTATATATTATGTTGTTTGCCAAATAGTTTGTGAGGTATGTATTTGTAGTTCATGGAGGGTGGCGGAGGCGACGAATTGCGTGGGTTTGATTTTTGGTTGGGTGATGGGATGGCAATTTTTGGTAGTGGCAGTGATGGTGGTTTCGATGATCGCGGTGATGGTGATTTGCGGTGGTAGCGATGGTGGGTGGAGTAGTAGTGTCGACACTTTGTAGTGGCGCCGACGATTGCAGATGTGACTGTGATATTGGTTGCACGATTGGGGGTAGGGTGAAGTAGATAAATATTTTTATTTTCCTTTATTTTTTAAAAATTTATTTGCTTTAATTATTTAATGTGGTAAATGAATAGTTACTATTTTGCCCTTTATAAAATTATTAAAAAATGATCAAAACTAATTTTTTGGTCAACTAACAGAAATATGGATGGAAACCGTCCATTGGCGCTTCAGATGTTATGGTTGAAAATGTTTGGGGTGACCACTGCAATATTTAAAAGATTTGTAGAAAGTCTACAAGTATTTAAAATGTTTGAAACTTCTGCTGCAATTATTCCTTATTTATTTTTGATCTTTTAGAGTAAGGTTTAGATAGTGAATGTGGTCCCCGACCTTTATCTCCGTACAATCAAAACATTGGAGAGCTAAGAGGAGTTGGACCGCACAAATATGAGAACTGTCCCAAACTCAATCAACAATGAGAACGTGTGTATAGAAATTTTACATTTAAAAAGCATATTTTTTTTTGTTGTTGTTTGTTTGGGGATAGGTGGAGGGGTTAGGTCTGAATTGAACGGCAGCAGCCAAGAGTACTTAGGGGTAGGTAAATAATTTACGTGGAACCTCTACACGTCAAAGAACAAAGATGATAGAGGTGAAAAAGTAGTTAACACGCCACCTAACACAGACAATCTATTTCCATCCACACATTTATGATCTCAAGAGACAGACATCATTTCAGGGTATCTTGATGACTTTTCTGTATACGCGCCATTCAATTATTGGATGTATTTAGAACGTTGAAATATCCACATCCATACGTCATGGTCGACCTATCAATCTTTCTTGAGAGTGATTTGTAAGAATTTTAATCGAACATGTTAACTTACTTATATATGAAATATTATGTATTAAATTAAAAATTATTAATTATGATTAAACTCGTTTAAAATAATATAATAAGATTTCAATATTTTTAGGTTTTGAAGCATCTAATTAAAGTATGGACAATTATGAGAGCAAACATGTTTCTAATTTCATGATGTGCCGAATTAGGTTAACGGGCCATTAGTATATATTTATACGGTTATGATTCCTGGACCACACGTGAATTGTTCATTCTGTTTTGACTCCCATCATCAAAGAGAAATAAAGAATTACGAGTTGATCTGGAAGACTAAGACCGCAAGATTCATTCATTGCGATAATCCTGTTTGATTCAGATACGCTTTCACTTCGATTTATATATTCTTGATGATACAACATGAACTATTGTTATGACGGTAAAAGAATTTTTCTAACATGATTAAGCAACTTCCATTAATTGGTCGACCGTCGTTATTTTGTGACCCTTGGTGTGTTGTTTCGGGTTGAAGCTCCATTTATTTCTTATGTAATATCAATAGCAAACTCATAAAAACAGTGGTAAAATTAAATATCCGCTTAAAAACGGTTGTATACCTTTTCTATTTGCTCGATTTTTTCTTTTAAGAAGTTATTGGATTTATCTCAACCCACCCAACCCAGCATGCCTGCATGGAAAGAAATCGACTAAAGATTGAATCGAGCTGATTTAAACTTCCAAGGTCAGAATCACTTAAAATGTCAAACCGGATGGGCTAACACAAAGCCCAGTAATTATGGCCTAGTTGGCATTGAAATGTCAAAGAAAAAAATGATTTTAATTTTTATGTCTCCTATTTGACAATAATTTGACATTTTGATTTGCCAATTGGCTGAATCAATCTCTATTCAAAATTTTACACATGGAATCGATGGTTTCATTGCAAGATAGGATTGATCTGGTCAGTTTCTCTTTGACTATTTAGTTCATCTAGGGAAGATGCCGAGTTATAAAAATTAGTGAATGATCTTATTCATAGAAAAATGTATATCTCTCCAAAAATTTAAATTGTGTTCAAGCTATGCCCCATCAATTTTTTTTTTTTTTTATAATAATAACAAGAAATTTTTCTTGATCAATCTCTTTGTCCTTAATTCTTTGAGAATTATAAATATTCATTCAAATTTGAATCTATTTATTTGGATTCTTCTTGTTAATGCTCACTGTCGGTGGAACCATGAGTAGGAA
The DNA here is from genome assembly GCA_903798255.1 of Fraxinus quadrangulata. Taxonomy (NCBI): domain Eukaryota; kingdom Viridiplantae; phylum Streptophyta; class Magnoliopsida; order Lamiales; family Oleaceae; genus Fraxinus; species Fraxinus quadrangulata. The sequence continues at coordinate 24,634 of CAIGRB010024253.1, forward strand.
ATAGACAACAAGGGAAAGTAGAAATTGTAGGACATGAATCAAACCGAACTAGGAATGTAAACGAACCCAGCCTAAGGTCATGGCTCGGGTAAAAAACGGTTCGAGCCTTTATCACCCGAGCCAAGTCGAAGCTCAACCAAAAAATCAAGGCTCGGCTTGGGGTTTATCGAGCCGAGTCGACTCGTGCTTTTCTTTTAAAGGTTTGAAATTCAATTTTTTTAACAATATAATTATTTGTAATTTTGAAGGAACTGTTTGATGGCCCATTACAATATAATTATGACTTGACAGTACATTGAAAGATATTAAAAAAAAAATCTTAATCAGAGCCTGCATTTCAAAACACGGGCCGGCTCAGGCTTGGGCCGATACCAAAAAATAAGGCTCGACTCCATCCTCGTCTCGGTTCCATCGAGCCGCGAACTGTCCGAGTCGGTAAGCCAACTTGACATTCCTAAACTGAACGATAAGATTGATATGATTAAGGATGACAAAAAATTCATTAAGCCTAATACTCGCGACCAAACCCCAAACAAAGCGATGTGGGGGTCGTTCCTCGTGGCAGAGGCAAGATGGGTTTTGAGGAACATGGTCTTTGCCCCGTTTAAAGTTCATTTCAAGATATAAATTTTTTTATTAAAAAAAAAAAAGAAAATATCATCGTTTCTAAAAAAGACATGGATTGTTCTATAAATTCAAAAAAAGAAAATGATTTTCATCAACCAAAATCATTAAAAAAAATAAAATGGGACGATAAATAGCACAAATGATGCGAAGGGTCGATCTGGGCTCCATTGACATCCCTAAAAACTATTATGCCAATGTTTGGTAGAAAATAAAAATAAAATTTTAATTTAAGTAAATTAACAATTAATTTATCAAATATCTTGTGGGATTTAAAATTTTTTAACCACACATTTTATTACTTTTATCAAAATTTACTAAAAATTTGATTTTAAATTCCATAAAACAGGGGCTATTTATTTTTTGAATTGTATATTAGTGTGATAAAATATCGCACCTGCCCCATAGATAGTAATGTCTAATTCTAATAATTGCAGTTTATCGTAATTAAGATCATTTAATTAATGAGGGACCAGAGCATTGACTAATGCTACACATCGTCGGGAAGATTGAGATGAGAGAGCAATTAATCTTTACCCATTGTTTGGACTCCGATATTTTTAAAATATACAGATTCTCCAATAAAATAATATTACATGTAAATTTAAAATTTCTATGAGCATGTTTGTTTTCCATTTTTATAATAAGAATGCATTTTGAAATAGTAGATTGATGGAGAATGTGTGGTTAAAAAATAAGAAAATTTTTTAAATTTGCATATAATATTATTTTATCGAATGATGTTTAGTTTAAAAGAAGAGATAAAAATATATTTGAAGTAAAATGAGTATCAAACAAAAACTATATTTTTTAACCACATTTTTCAAAAAATTCATTATTTCAACACATTTTTTTCCGAAATTTCTTTAAAGTGAAGCCCAAACAGATGGTTAATTATTCGATTTTTATCCGTGACTGTGATTGAGATTAAATTCGCAAAACTAAATTTAGGTATGTTTTCAATTTCTAAAATAAAAAGCAACAATAATCTCTATTATATGATGGGTTTGAATAGTTATTCATTCACGCCCAGAAAGTGTGATTACAAATTATTTGAGTAGGGCTATCCCTAAAATTTTGAATGTCATGTACAACTTTTTAAAATGATGTCCAAGAAATTAGAAATATATATTTCAATAATATTATATCATCGCATAATTATGATATTTAAATACTGTTTATTTTTTAAATATCGCGAATAAGAAAAGTACCAGTAAAGTTCAAAAGTACCTCCCAAACTTCATCAAAATTCACATGTTATCAATAAAGATCCATCCAAACCACTAAACTCTTCGTGTAATTCCATATGAACAAACCTTGAAATCAGAAACATCAAATACCATGTGTATGATAACCCAAGAATAACTAACCAAGAGGGAGGTGAATTGATTTTTGAAACTTTTTCGACACTTTGTCTCAAAGCTATACAATACACAAAATATAATTTCAAAGTATGATACTAGAATTAAATATGTAAGTTTAATAACTTAATTCAAGTATGAATAAAACACAATATAAAAGGTAATGTAAAGTAAAGTGCAATAATGTAAAGATAACAAACCAATTTAATGGGGTTCGATA
>CAIGRB010024277.1:0-10829 GCA_903798255.1 Fraxinus quadrangulata
AAAAAAAAAAAATCATCCAAAATAATTAAAATTCATGTAAAACAAAATGGTGTAAGTGGATTGTGGGCTTCTCCCTGGCACAATTAGGACTGAACAAAAAACAGCTAAACCGCAAAATAAAGCTAATTTTGTCATTTAGAAATCGTTAATTTTGGATCCACGTGGATCCGTCAACATTTCAATTTTAAACAGTATTTATTTAAATTTCGATACTTAAAAAACTGTTTAAAATCGAATCGAACTATTTACAATTTTTTATAAAAAAAATAATTTTACTAAGAAGTATAAAGAAATTTGATATAATATGGTTGAACTTTGTATTCTTTTCACAGCTTTAGGTTAAGAAAGTTACAATATAAACGTTGCATTGAGATTTTAAATCAATATTTGCGTTTTAACTTATTTGAAATATGTACTTATTTGTCGCTAACTAAATCGCATTGTGAAAACAATTGAACCACAAAAAATAGTTTGGTTTGGGAGTGAAATAATTTGATTTAAAAATAAATAAAAAATATTTCAAAGTGAAGCGTATTCACCCCTGATACACCCTCTGTGCTTGAGGCATGAGTCGTGGTGGACTTATTTGAGCTTCGGCTTCTTCTCAAACAAGTAGGCCCTCGGGGGAAAATTTTGTAACAAAAATTGCACACTGTACGTCATAAATCTTGGGTAAGCCAAGATTATGAGGCGTAAGCCCAATTGGCCCTAGCCCAAGCCACCAACCCTATAAAGAGGCGTAAGCCCAATTGCCCCCTACCTTCTATGTCTATCTATCTTAATTCTTATCTATAGAAAGACGACTTTATATCAATTTTCCAATTAAAAGAAATAAATAATACGTGGTTTTGAGTATGAGGCGTAAGCCCATTTGCCTTCTAGCCCAAGCCACCAAACCTATAAAGAGTTGTCACACGACAGAAAACCTTTGTACAGTTTCCTCTCAATATTATTCTTTCCCAAACTTTGTAGCATTATTCTTTCCTCTCAATATACTCTGTAAAACCCAAACTCAATAGTACTCCCCACAACCGCCTCCCTCTCTTTAACAGCACCTTACAGCATCGATGAGGAAAAGCAATGATGCAAATGCAATGAAGAGAAGAAAGAACAGAAAAAGTCCAAGTTGCGATAAAATAAAGGTTTTCCCTCAAAGGTCTCTACTTTATAGAAGCATTAATGTCTCTATTTTGGCAGCCAAGAAGCGCTTGAAAAAGGCCAAAAGAAGCGACACTCGAGTGAGTTTTTTTTTTGGATAAATTTTTTATTTTTGTTAAATTTTCGTTGTTGTAGTTTTTTCTTTCTCTTTTTTTATGAAACTGCTATCAAGGAATCAAGATTTTGTTTTTTACTGATTCTAATTTCTATGGCAGTATATTTATCAATGAATGGATGATTTAATAATATTTTGAAAAATTAGGCAATAAAAAGTATCTGGGATTAACTTATCTTTGGTGGGTTCTTTGGGATTTTCTATTCAAGAATCAGAGTTTTTATTTTTTATTTTTGAAGATTATATCAGGCTTTGATTGATTCACACTGTAAATAATTTTAATGCGGGCGTACTTCAGTGAATCAGGGGTGAAGGAACAAAAGAGGAAAATAATTAAATATTAACATCCTTCCTATAGTAATTACACAATCAAACTGTTATGGAAATAATCACAAGAACTCTTGGAGAATATCACAATATTACATGGAACTTGGAAATATTTCCATATCTTGAATAGTAGCCTTCTCTATTCTTCATCCTAAAATGCTGTGTCAACCATGCCGCTTTTTTCCAAACTGCCTACAAGCACTCAGATAGATCCAACACGAGCATTGCGATTAATTGAATGCCTTGGAACCAAGTGCAGTATAGCAGTCGAGATGGAGAAAGGCTGGCTTTGAGCTCGGAGGACTAAAGGAGCTTTAGTGGTGCACGCGCAAATATAGTTCTGCTGCAAGACTTGTAGTGTCGGCCTTTTAACTTGATCACGGTTATTTGACTAACATTTTGTTATGAAAATACTTACCAACACAACACAAGAAAGGGTAATAGATTGTTTATTATGTCATTCAACTAATTCTGACAATGACTTTTGAGAAGTCTCATCTCCATTGTCACAAACTGAGTTCAAACAATCCAAAATATGTTATAGAGATCCCATTTTTTTCAGAAAATCTACCATGAAATTGATAATTTTCTATGAAAAAGACCATTTATACTATGTGAATCGATAGATATGCAGAGTTCTTCTTGGTACTACTCAATTGTTTTGTCTGGATTGTGGAGAGAAATTGCATATAGGGTGACAATCTCACTATCTTTGCAGTTGTACTTTTGGTGTTCCATTACCGCGTAAAGTGCATTGGAAAATAAAATATTTTGTTCAGGCTTGAAGTTCTCAGATTTTCCCTATGATTTGGTTTGTGATTTCCTATGTCTTCTAGCTGGAGGTAAAAACAGGAACTGTATGCTAGTGAAATTGGTTTTCTTACAGAAAATAAAGGTAGTATTGTAGAGTTTAAAATGTAGTGAACAAATGATTATTACAACTATAATGCGGAAACATAAACTCTTAAAAGTGTAAAAACCGAAACAATAAACCCAAAACTTCTTCAATACCACTAGTGGAGTGTCATATGACTTTGAGCTCAGATTTTTGCCACACCGGATCATGCACCGTCGCCCACGGGAATGACAATGGATATACCGAGAAATAAATCAGCCGGAAGCCACCAAGAATTTCGCCTAAAATATGAACTTCTTCCACTTGGTTACCTCTCTATGCTTTTTCTCTTTTGTTATGCCAAGTCCAAGTGAAACAAGTGAAGGAGACTTGTAATTATAGAGCCAAAAGAACCATTTGAATTCAAATTCAAATTCAAATATTGTACTATAAAAAACACATGGCCAGTACATATCAACTAGCACAATCATTTTAAAGTGCTCAAGACAAATACTCATGTGCCAAGTGGATTTAAGTGATCTACATCACAAATATGTTTCGCAGTACGCACCCTTGATTTTTACCTTTGAGATTTGTCTTTGGTGATTCCAATATGTTCTTTGATGCCAATGTTTATTACTGTAAAAAAAAAAATATTTTTCTCCAATACTCTAGGTCGGTTTAGTTCCTGCTAATGTCCTGTTATCCATATACAATGTGGTTCTTGGTTTATATAGTTAAGCACTTGTTATATTATCATTACTCTGCAGGGCATCTGCTTTAGGCAAGAAACTGCAGTCAATCTAGGAAAAACTATGATTCCAGTGATCAATGGAAACGAGTTGAGCCATGACTGGACAGAACATATCTATCCATCTAAGTTTTTGATGATGTGCTTGAATACAATTCAGAACTCACTTGAGAATGTTGGAGCCCTTAAAATTGAAGATGGGCCTCTCTTTGCCACTGCATGGGGGGTTGAGTTCTGGAATTGTTATTCCAGTAGAAAAGATGTGTTGGAGATGAGTGGTGCTGATTCCACGAGGGAGCAAATTGCTTGGATGGCATCGGCTGCTGCTGACACTATTACGAGAAAGGAGAACGAAGGCTTATCATTTAACAGCCCTTTCCATTTATTCCTTGTGCCATCTCTAGATAAAGCTTTTGAGGTTCATAAACTACACTCTCCAAGACATCACTCTTAATACCCATTGTTCTATACCATTGATTTTCTGAGCTTATTTGTCTTTGTATATCTTCAAGGTTTAGATGATTGCTACACAATTTAGTCATACAATTGTTTATCCCCGACATACTGCATAATTCCTAAAAAACCAATTTTATTCATTTTATGATATCATATGTCTTTAGGAGATCTTCTGATGTTCTTGTCTTAATCAGGTACGCCTAATATGGAAACCTTTGGAGGCTGTTGGAATATACACATTGAGTCTGCATTCAGGCACCTCCATAGAGAAACAAATTCACCGGTTAGTATCTCAACCAAATATTTGGTTGTTAGAATACAAGATTTGTCATGCAAATACTGGTAGTGTGCAAAATATTACATTGGTGAGTTTTTCCCAATATTTGCAAAATATGCACGGTAAGGGATCATAGGCTATTTAGTTCATGTTTAATGTGCAACACCGGATAAGACTAGAAACGGTATAATGAACAAGAATAACTTATTCTTCCTTAATACTGTCATTCCTAATAGCATACAGATAACATTATGCTCATGTTGCATAGGCACGTGTATTCAGGAAGATTGACATATAACCAATCTTATTTGTAAATCTTTTGATATTTGAGAATGAACAATTGTTTGACATATCTTCGAGAATCTTGGTTGCACATCTGTCTTCTTCATGGCCTATTGTTGTCTTGGAAAGTGATTCTTATATAATGAATCACTGATGAATGTGGCAGAAGCAATCAAAATTTCACATTCAGTACTCTGCCTTTTTCATTTTGTTGCTTTTGTTTAAGACATTCAAGCTAATGTCTTGTTTGGAGTGAAATGTTTCTCTTCTTATATGATTGTATTGACCCGTAACAGTTTAAAGAGTTGTGAACCGGAGTTTCTCGTCTCCACCCCTGAGAGACTTTTGGATCTTCTCTCCTTAAAGGCTGTCGACATATCTGAGGTTTCCTTTCTGGTAATGTTTTATTAGCTGTCTCTATGTCTAAATACTTGTTCGGTTCAACTTTCTGTTAACATTTTCCTTATTTTCGTTTTTACTGTGCTTTGCTTTCATGGCTATAGGTAATTGATGGACTGGAAGCTCCTTTTGAAGGCAGTTACTATGATGCAATTAAATCCATAAGGCAGTTAATATCTGGGAATCCTCAAACTGTGGTTTTCAGTGACTGCGCGAACAATTCATCCATTACTATGCTACAAAAGCTCTTGGGAGAACCAGAATGAAGATTATCTATTACAACATCTATCCATCGATATCGACAGTTTGAAGTGATAGATGCCCGCCTTTATAAAAAAATTTGGATACATACACAAGACTTTGACTCTGTCATACGATAAATCTTCATCAAATATAAAAAATTAAGAATCAACTCAAAAATTAATCAGCAAACATAGCAAGTAGTAGTACACAAAAATACCTTATTGAAAAAGAATTCGAATTCTGCCAAACCCAATGCAGTTGGACTCTCAATCTATGTTGAAAAATTACTAGAATATTTTGTTGATGGAAAATTTTGGATCGACAACAGTGTAATCTACAAAAAATGAGTAAGCTTAATGCCTTAACAAAGCCTGTAAAGCAAATTTCTGAAGTCTAAATGAAAGCATTTGAAGGTTTTCCCAGTAAATTTTAGATCCAATGAAACACTGTCTTGTGAATGCATGGGTTTTATGCATCGACTTTCTCCTGACTTCGATCCAGGATCGTCTCCAAAATGTCATAGTGACCATAACCATGAAAAAGAACATTTATAGGACTTTCCTCTTCCCTGCTATACTCTCCGCCATAATTTGCTATTTTTATTAAACTACCCGCGCCTCTCTCTATCATGAAGACAGAAACCGGAGTCCTGCAACCAAAAAAAATTCGAATGGTTCATATTTAGTGTTGAAATAGCATTTTGATGGTATGTCGACTTGGAAGGGTTCCAATTTGAACTGAAATCAAGCAAAAGTACATTCTATAATCACTACGAAGCGAATCATCAAAACAAATTGGAAATTCCCAACAAAAGATGATATGCACTAACCAGAACAAGGTCCTTTAAAAGAAAAGAGTATAAAGAATAAAGAATAAAGACATCCCACCATATCAAAGAAAGAAGAACAAAAGAAGTTCTCAGTCCAGAAAAAAATAGTATGAAGGTATTCCTCCTCTGCCCACAAACAATTAGTCTTTTTAGGATAAATCAATGATCAACATCATTCATAAAAAATCAGTAACCAAATTAGATGTCATGATAATATCTCGTATTAACAAGAAGTATCTTTTCTCCAAGAAAATATATTCCAGAAGTTCATATGCTCATATTGTAATGATATTTTCAAAGTCGAAGCTCAATTTAAATTACTACACCGCCCAAAACATGTCGAATGAAGATCAGGAATAACAAGCAAAACAAGATTACGAAAGCATTTTTAACATATAAATATAGGATAAGAAAAGCAACCACCACAAACTATGCACTTGATTTGTATTACCAATGAAAGGTTCTCACCTAAGAACATGAGAAGCCATCAGCAACTCTGGTTCTCCACCCCATACATAAGGCTGCTTAATTCTTTTAACATACTCATCAAAATCTTCCTCGATAAACCTGCAAATATTACCAGGCAATACTTAGCTACACGAACTCAACAAAATCAGATTTCTCAAAAATTTCATTCAGATAAGAATTGAAAAGAAATACACTTACAATTCCACTTCTTTTCGCCTCTTTAAAAGCTCTTCAACGACCTGTATATTACCATTAGATTGAGAAAAATTAGGTATCCTCAAAAATGAAAATAATTGCTTAAATAACTTAAGTTATATCTACAAAAACCCTGTGTGTAAGTGAAAAGTATATACTTGAGCTCTTAATTCATCAGCAAGCTCTCTCTGGCGATTCTCATCAGGAGCCTTCTCTCCATTTCTCAAGCATGTCATGTGTGCAATTGCCCTAAATAAACACCTCCCGTCCGCTGGCACCCCTACATAGAGTTCATTGTACATTAATCTTTCAATTTCATATATGTTCTAAAATAACAACTAAACAACCAGGGAATGAAAAAATTAACAATGAATAATTTGAAATTTTACTTGTGACTGTGTAATTGGAAGAGCCAGGATTAGCTGAATCAGGAATTATTGCATTAGTTTTGAAGCCATCAGCACTGTCATCGGCAGGTGCTGAGACCTTGCAGTTGACATCGGAATCAAAATCGAGCAGCGGGCAGACGCCAAAGAGGAGCCAAGCCGAGTCAGGATGGTGTAGCCAGCGCGCCGGCCGCGCATCCCAAGCCACGTTCCATGACCCCTCACCACTCTTCAACCCCTCGTGTTCTTGTCGACACAACATCGTCGCCCGCCGCCGCTGCCTCCACCCTGAGGGCAAAATCGCGTGCCATATCGACGCAGTGCCGTTGCACCTCGTCGGACAGTTGATCGAATGATCCCTTCGTTCTCCGCCAACGAAAACTGGACGCACTGAACTCCTAACAAGCCGGTCGTACGGTGCCGCCGCCGAACCGTGGGCGTAGGATAAGGAGAGTGACGTTAGTAACCAAGGTCTGGGGCGTGCGCACAGTACGCCGAGCATTACCGGAATGGTGAGTCGTCGTAATATATGAATAGATCTCAAGGTGCGCTGTGAGCAAGTTATAAGTTAATCTACGCAGCCATGGAGGCACTGCAAAAATATTATTTAAACTTTAATTTCCTGGGTGCGATGATTGGTGATGGCAAAACAAAAGTAAACAATTGGGCCACCCAAATTCCATATGCCCTCGTGTGTTCCGCTCCATCGGTTGTTTCAAGCTTATACGTAATGACCAAAAAGCCCTCATATTCTAAATATATTTGTTCACAAAAGAAATTAAATTAATAAATAAATAGTTAAGTGTTTTATTTAGGATATGTTTGATGTAGATTGTGAAAAAATATTATATATATTATGAATTCACGTGCAAAATTATATTAAAAAAATCTATAGTTAAAAATATATTTGAAAAAATATAAATCGTAAAAAATTGTATCAAATGTGTGCTTAATGATTGTTGAATTACTCTCTACGTGCAAAATACAGTATTTTTATTCAGTTGGGATTTGGTAGCATTCACAATGGTTCCTCATATTGAGCAATTGTTTGTCGTAACAAAAATCTTAATAGATGTATTTATTTATTAATTTTGACATATACATGAGCTAACAATTTAAAAATAAAATTTAAATAACTAATTTTATTTTAAGTATATAGCTAAACTAGTTGAAGCTAAGTCAATAGCCATGTGTAAGTTAAATTATAAGTTATTAAAAAACTTATTTAATTTTGGTGTTTTATTCTTATAAAATTTCATCCACTAAAATCAAGAAAGTGAATTTTGTCGTTCTAAGTTAAGAAAAAAAAAGTATTCATTGAACATATTTCCATGTAAGCAGGGGCAAATTAGTCATGGTATGGAGAAAAATTAGGTGATTAGGCGAAGGGGTTGGTGAGTCAGTCACGTGTCGAACGAGAAATGTGGAAATATTTTGTTACTCTGTGACCATTCAATATTTTCATTGTGGTCTAAAAGGTTAATAGAATTTTAGTGCAATTAACTTGATGGGTAGGTGGGACAAATATATTATTTTATGTAGAATATTACGTTTTCCTTATTGGAATATTCTCTGCAGGTCAACCAGTTCATTTCTTTGTTACATGTTGGTCACTTTGGTATATTTTAATTTTATTATTCAACTTACGTTTTCGTTTTGATTTTATCACAATAAAGACTAAAACCAAGGTTCGGTCTCTTATAGCTAACATAATACATGATATAACGCTTATTTGACCAACTGATTTGTCAATAAATTGAAAAATGATCCTTACATAATCAAAACGGTGTTGATTCAACGTTAACAAATCATTCGTTATATATTTGTGAGTCATGTTTGTTGACCACAGGAGAAATTGTCAAATAAAAATATAAAAACGTAATTTGATGGATCAAATGAAATAAATTTGAAGTTGGCTGATTGAATTATAAATTGAGTGACTCAATAAATTTTTTCCTTTTATTAAATATTATGCAGCTTGATTCATTGTTGAGAGAATAGGGTTATCTTTTTTCTTAATTAAGCATAAGTCTATTGACCATGATTAACACGGAAATCTCCGTTTCATGCCTTTATTTCTTTATTTTTAGTTTTTCATGGTTAAATATGCAAATATTTTGGTGAATATGATGGATAAAATTTCAAAAGATTTGAATAGATTTCAAGTACGTAACAAACTCTTTTAAAATTTCATAATCTTTAATGAGATTTTCATGGATTCTATAGAAATCTTTTCAAAATCATGAAATTTATTAAAATTTATAATATTTAAGAATTCATTAAAATCCTAGTTGAGTACACTTATAAATTTCAGAGTAATGCCATGTAGGATCACTAATGTTTAACATTGGACAGCACTGGTAATATTAAATTACAGATTCAATTAAATACAAGGAATTATAATTCATTTCATAGTGTCTATAATATGATACATAAATTGATGTTCAACAATCAACACTATTGATATTAGATAATATTATTTTAGATTTCGACAAATAAGTGACATAAAGGTTATCTTTGACGTCCCTGCAAATCTTCTCTAGCTCCACAACAAGAATGCACATACGAGAACTTTTCTCAGATGCTCTACGTGTTTTTTAAAAGCCTCGATTAGCTCATGTACACCATAATTTAGTTAACGCTTGGTCTTTATTTTCTAAAATTTATTTTTCTTTAAACTCATTTTCAACCACTCATTTTATAAGGCCCAAATTTTTTATTAACTTTTTAATATATATTTTATTAACTTCTCTAAAAGAATACTGAAAATTTGATATTTAGTTAAAACAAACACGGGATTAAATTTAAGTAAACTACAACAAAGTACAAACTCGCCTAACTTATTTTGCATACAAAATTTCATTTAAGGTGTAAAAAGTAGTTGAGTAGTTGAGTTCTATTGTACTAATCACTTTTTTGAGTTCAAATTTACGGCCAAATAAATCTTTGATGTGGTTGGGGAAATTGTCGCAATTGGTCCAATACCTTTGCTCATCTTGCATTTTTTTGTTTAAACATTTAATCTCGTAACAAATGATCTCAAACATTTTCATTCTTAGCACACCTAGTATTTTCCGTCCCAAAAAATCGTTAATTTTGTGTGTAAAAGTTGTTGCTCTTATTTTATCATTTTTTTTAAAGGATAAATTTGTCAGATCAAAATTAAAAAACTAATAAATTAAATTAAAAAAAAAAAGAATTAATAGATCATCATGTTCTTCTCTCACACCTCATCATTGCCGACACCTCCTTCGATCGCTTCTGTGAGACGCAGAAGCAGATGATTGAAAAAGGTGCTTTGATTTTCTTGAAAGTTTCAATAAAAAACAAGCTTCAATTGGTGCTTTGGGTTAAATCATTTGATGTCATCCCTTTCTCAATTCATTTGACTTAAATCTTCAATACATGGGCAGACCCACATGGGATCAAGTGACCCCACAAAAATTTGACTTTATTTTCTTTTTTTCAAAATTCCGTATTTGCCATTTTATTTTTTTTAAAAAAAGTATCAGTTTGTTAGTGATATGAACTATTGGGTTTTACTTTAGAAACTCTTCAAATATGAATTTAGTGGTGAATAAATAGAAAGAAGAAGGTTTCAAACATGGAAGAACCTTTACCGTTTCTAAATTCTTTTTTGGACATTTTGAAGAAGTTAAAATCACCAACAACGGTGGAGCTTTCAGGTCTAAAATCACAGTTTACGCGTTGGATCCTTGTAGTCTTTGATTGTCTAATGTTCGATTTTGTTCATCGTATATGATGTTCGATTTTGTTCGTTGTATGACTTTGAGGGTCGAATATGATTGGGAAGATGAGTGTGTTGTTGAAATTAGTATTTTAGATAGAGAGTTTGTTGGAGTTCAAGATTTAGACAATTTTGAAGTTTAACAAAATTTGACATATTAGACATAATTGGGTTTGTTCCTTGGCTAAAAATATGTTAAAAACTGGACGTTTAGATTAACAAATTAATGCCCGTAAATTTCAATTTCAGTTTCTCGCAAAACCCTTACTTCCATCCTTGATTTCTTGCAAAATATGACAATGCTTAGGCTGGAATTGTAATAGTGTATTGACTTATTTTCATTTATATTATGTTTTTTTT
>CAIGRB010024277.1:10923-24127 GCA_903798255.1 Fraxinus quadrangulata
AATAATAAAACAGAATACCAATTGAAAATCAGGACAAAACTTGAAAACCCAGAATTCAGTGAATTCGAACATATTTGATGCTTGCTAAACTAGGTCAGAGAAGAAAATTAACTGTACATTGAGGACGGCTTGCTGCTGATTTCCTATGTCTGGTTTCCATATTCTTCGGAATGCTCGTATTGTGAAACCCCGAATCGTTCACAACTAATAATTTTAAGAGTAAAAGTATCATCCCGCAAAGAATAAGTTTTTTATTAAATTATACTAATTCATTGTCGAACTCTAAGGTAACCAAAACAAAAGAGATTTTTTGAGTTTTGTAACTTTTGTTAACTACCAATGTTATCCTAATTATTATCTAAAGTTATGTGAAAACTATACGTGAAAATGATGTGTTGAGATTCTGAATTTACCTATTAATCTTCCATTTCAATTCTCGACCTATGTTTTCTAGTAAATTTGTGTATTATTGATAATCGATAATCCAATTTTATTCAATTACCTCTCTCGAGGTAAGCCATACCTATTTCTAAGCATGACATGACAATATCCCCATCCCGAATTCATATGCAAAGTAATGCATTCATTACACAATTACTTATGCGTCTGTACAAGTCATAAACTATTATTCCTAACGTTTTATTGAGCCTTGTGTTGATATTACATTTTTCTACACTTATTTCGAACCTTTTGAAAACAAAATAAGCAAGCTATTATCTAAATAGAGATCAAACATTCAAATAATTCATTAAGCATGCACTATCAATCAATAACACAAATTAACTAAATAAACGGTCTTTGAATTAAAATGATAAAATAATGAGTTTCACCTTTATATCAACAAAAAAGTATTTAGCCTAGCATCTCTATAATGAAAATACAATAAAAAGATTTGAAAATTCATTACTCGAAATATCTAAATGCAAGATATAAAACCAATTTCTTGCTTTGAATCTTCAATCCTAAGCTTGGAATCTTCAATCTCTGGATATTATTTACCATTTGCTAGCATTGTTCTCTGCAATATGGCATGAAGAATATCGAAATTCGAGACTCCAAGTAGCTTAAATCGTAATCAAAATTGCTTTCCAAAATTACATGAAACCAAAAAAGGGAATAAATTCTTCACCAAATTTTATGACATGCAATCGCATGTCAAACTACTAGGAGACCGCATGGCACAATCATTTTGCCAAACAAGCCCTTATGATCTCAAGGCTTTTCGCCTTGCGAGCGTAGGCCTCAAGTTTCATTCATGTGCAGTTAGATCCCCTTTTTGTCCTTTGATCAGCTTGCATCCCTTGTAATTGCAATCTAAGCCCTTGATCTCCCAATTCACGTCCAGTTGGTCATCACTTCCGGAATTAAGCATAAAATTCATCATTTTAGCTCGATTTTAATTCATTTTCTCTAAAATCACTTCCAACATTGAGTTTTACTTAAATAGACAATATTTACACGAGAATGAACAATAATTTCCTAAATTACTCCCAATATCCATATTTAACGATCTATATAAGTGCATAAAATATACTTATCAACAGATTCAACACCCATGATAATTTATTTTATTTTATATCAATTGATGTTTTATATCTCTATGTTTATTGATTACCCACGCACCAGTTGTTTCTTGATTTTTGCTAATGAAGTGGTCTTACTTTTTCTTATGTTAGTTAATTGATACTTGTGTTTTTTGTACTGTGAAAGGGAGATATTTGAGTTTAATTAGAGAGTGGATTATTTCCACTGGGGGATGATAGGTTATTTTAATTGGCAGTGATGGTTGTGGTTTGTCAAGGTTGGGTTGGACGGGGCTGAACACGGGAATAAGAAGATTAATATTTAATTTTGTAGATTATTTTATTTTTAAAAAATTTTAATTTTTACTTATTCTATTTTTAATTTGACGAAATTTGTCCTTTAAATAAAAATAGAGTAAGAGAAATTGCATTTTGTGCACAAAATTAACGATTCTTTCGAACAAAACCCTCCAAAAGGCCCAAATGTTGGTATAGAAAATGTTTGGGATCTCATTTGCTATCCTACATCAACCAAGCAAAGGCCTTTTTGGACTCTCTTTGAATAGCCCTTCATCTAACCCAACTCCTTTGTCAACTCTCATAACGCTAAACAACATATTTCCCCAAAATTCACCAAGAATCTTCATTCCAAATAGTGGGCTTCATTTAAACAACCACACTTCTTCTTACATGAGGGATTTTGATTAGTCTCGTATTTGGTTCTTGTGCTTCTGTGATCATTGGCTCTTTTACTAATTTTAATAATAGCAACAATGGTTTAAGTTCATCAAGATCCCCTCTTTTTTTTTTTTGTGTGTTTCAATGGTTGAAATGATTTTGGTGATGAATTTATTAGTGGTGTTGGATTTGGGTTACATCAAGGAGTTCAATATGTCATTTCTTGATGACTCTATGGTGGATCCAATAATGAGTCCCAAGTGGAAGAAGTAATTCTCTGTTTTTTCCTAAAGTGAGAATGTCAACAATATCCCTTCACCTCATCGTCGTCATTAATTTCACGTGAGTTCTTCAGGGGACAGTGCTACTTTTCTTGTTATGAAAATGGATGTATGGTTTTTGGGTGGAGGTCTTGCTTTTTATGCAAGAGGGTTTTGCAAGAATGGTAGTAGTTGCAAGTTTTGGCATCTCCAAGCAAAATTGATTCGGGATTTGAAAAATTGTTGAAAACACAAAGTTTATTCAATTGCAGAAGTTGACATTAATAGCTTAGGAGGTTATTAGCGAGGAGCACATAGCTTGCATTTTCAGGTACAATCCTCAGCCTCAAGGCCTTGAAATCTGTCAATTGGAGTGTATGAACTTTTTGAATGAGAATAAGAGGTGCTTTTATGGAAATCAACTATAGTTTTATTTTATAAAAATTGAATAAAACAAGTAAAGTTTGACATTTTTCTTTTTAAAGTGGTTTTTGCTTTCCTCATTTTCTTGTGTGGAACAAATTTATTTTAGTTTTCTTACCCACATAAACTCCTTTCACATGGCATATTTTGAGCACAAATTTCTCATTCACCCGATCATAATTTTCAGCAAATAAATACATGATTTCGATATACTCACTGAGGAGAACACAAATCAACTTCCATATTCCAAAATGAACAACCGGATCCCACTCAAATTTAGCTCCAAAGTCAGTCACCCAACTATTTTTTTCAATAGTTTTTTGTTATTGCATAGTCAGCATTGTTGTGTTGCTTTATTATTTGTGCATATTATGATAATTGGGTTAAATGCTGATTTTGGCTTTAAATTAATTTTTCTCATTAAATAATTGTTTTTAACTTTCGGGTAATTTTTTCCACGTTGCAACCCATAATTTTTGTTACCTTGTAAAAATATGTACCCCATATTTTTTATTTAAATGCTATGGGACTTAATGATAAGTTGAGAAAAGTACCGGACAATGATACGAAAGTAGGGGATTGTTATCTTGCTAGAGTTCTATAGCTTCTGAATTCATGATTTGAATTAGATGACCGAGTTAATACCCAAATGAACCATTTTGTTTTGAAATTCTATCGTTAAATAGCTTACTTTGGGTAATAGGGTTGATCAATAATGGATTCTATATTCGAAAATGTTTTGGAGGGTTAAACGTATGTATTTATTACTAATTAGTTTATTGAATTAATTTTTTTTGTTAGTTGATTACACATAAAACTTTTGTCTATTTATAGTTTTACTTTCTTTGAATGAACGGTGAAATTTGATTTAATCACAAGGTGGATACCAACTATCTAAACCATTTGTTGAAGCATCTAAAACATTTAGATGGAACTTCTAAATATATTGACTATACTTCTAAGAATTTATACTACATTCTAGATACAATATTTGGAACATTTTCCAAGTTTCTCTACAATATATTATTTGCATGATTACAATTTTCTAAATATTTGCAACCCTGTCCTCTATTTTTGCAAACACTTTCCAAGTTTCTCTACAATATATTATTTACGTGATTACATTTTTCTAGATATTTGCAACCACTATTTTCTATTTTTACTCTTGCAATTTCAAGAGATTAATTTTTCTTATCATACGTAATATGAACATTTCTTTCAAAATGCAAATAATATTTAATGATCGATGATAAGTATTGAGCTATATTTGAAATCAATAACACTTCGCTAGTTTAACTTATTGCCCTCTTAATATTAAAAACAATGTAAACTTTTTCAATTGCCTTCACAAATTCGTCATATTCTATATTTACTTTTGCTTTTATTATACTCCGGATGTTGCCTTTTCTTCGTGCTTTTGTCCTTCCAAATCCTTGTTTTGAAGGTTTTCTTCTTCAAATTAAAATACTTAAATTAGTTGACATATTTATTTTTTCATTTAAAATTATATTTTGGAAGTGTTTATAAATTGTTTAAATTATAAATAGATATAAATTAAATGTATAAATATGTAGTAACTATGAATCCTAATTTTCCTACATGTACAACAAATGTGACAGTTCATTTGACAATTTATGAGTTAGCAGACAATTTGATCATTGATTTGAATAATATTTATTCAAGAATTTTTTTATATGTACATCAAGATTAATATAATGAATTATATAATGTCACATGTCACTCTACAGTTTGTCAGTTTTTTTTATCCAATCTTTTTCTTCTACATTGTATTATGTAATTCATTATATACATTTTTTTATATACAAGTAACAAAATCCTTTATTCAAAACAATGACCAAGATGTTTACACCTCATGAATTGTCAAACTAATAATACAAGTAGTTTAACTCTTTCAACCACACATTCACACAATAAAATATTCTGTACATAAATTCAAAATATTTTTCTATTTTTTAACCAAATGTTCTCTAAAGAATTACTATTTAAAACATTATTTTTCCCAATTTTTCTTTATAAAGGCCATAAAGGGGCTAAACTTTCATTTTATTTCTTTTTTGTTTATTAATATTTTAATTTTGAATTTGCAGGTCAAATTGATCGATTTGACCGGTGTTCAAAGCCAAGTGAATATTAATAAAAACATATCAATCCAAACTACTGCAAACTTTAACTAGAAAAGACCTAGTCCTTATTTTGTAGGGATTAAAATTAAATTTTTAGTATAATTTGATAAAAGTTAATGNCTCAATATGTGAATCTGAGTTGCACGAAGTTACCATTGTGGATATATAAAATCACGCTAAATTTGTGGATCTAGATCACCACATTAAATTTTTAATGATTTTACACTTCACGTGAAAGTTGCGTTCGTTTTGATTTAAGGATGTCATAATACTGAATCTTCTCGCCTTGTTAGGTAATCACGAAGATAGGAACATCATCATTGCCTTGCTTTTTCTGAACTCTTCTCAAATCTTTTTATTTTATTTAGTTTTTATGTTTAAAATTCAAAGCGATTCAAAAAATAATATCAAAATTAAATAATTCATGAACAGGACTGCAATTAATTCCCTTCCATACCATTCCTAAAATTTAACGTATATATTGATGATTTTTGTTATAAGAAAATTAAGTTTTACATATAAATTAGAAACGCTGTTTTGAAAGTCGAGGAGTCAAAACAATTCAAAAAATTTGGAGTGTTGAAAAATTTTTGGAATAATGATTGATGGAAGAATGTGTCGTAGAAAAGTAATGAAAAATTTTAGATTTGTATGTAATATTATTTTATTTGATGAATGTGTGGTTGAAATGAAGAGAAAAAAAAATTAATGTAATGTAATGAAAAAAAATAGGGACCAAACGGGGGCTAATTTTCTCAAGAATAAAAATATAAAAGTGAGTCGACCTCTAGTAACAAATAGCCAACTCAGTCACCTCGAGCCGTGTCCAACGAGAACGTACTCCTATAAAAATGATTACCTGAAATTGCAGGTTAGTTTGTTGTGAATTTACTAAAAACGTAATCGACCACAGTGGGAGTCGAACCCACGACCTTTTGATCCGAAGTCAAACGCGCTAATCCACTGCGCTATGCGGTCACGCTGTGCATATTTCGTAATCACATCAAATTTAAAGTTTATGAATAAAGTCCCCTCAAGCTGCATCGAACTTATCAATAATGTTAGATGTATATGATTGTTTACATTTTAGCTGACATGTCCCTATGTGACACAATACATTGTTTGACTTTCTTTACTTTAATTTAATTTATTTTTCATATTTATTTTCAGTCATATTTTCAAACAATAAAATATTCAACACGTAAATTTAAAAAATTTCCCAATTTTTAAACCCCACATTCTTTAAAAGTATTATTCAGAAATATGTTTTCAAAATTTTAGGATGTCAAACAGGGGCGCAATATTGGATTTTGATGTGTGAGAATAATATTTTTAAAAAAAATTTAGAATCTCAATAGAAATAGATTTTGAGTGGAATAAATATATAACTTTTATGAATGTAAATAGTGGCTCCTTAAAAAATTTCTAATGAGTGAGTGAGAAAGATCTGAGATCCAAATTGATTGTTACAGAACTAGTTTGGATCGATATACTTCATGTCCATAATGGGCAGGAGATCAATTCTGATAGTACGAAAGTCAAAAGTGTATGGTACCACGAATAAGTAATAAAGTGATAAGTATGATATCATTCCCACGAGAACTATGTACTTAACATAGGATCAATTGATTTTAACTTTAATTGAATAGTCAATTTTGTATGAAAAAATTACTTAAATTAAATATTTAAACTAATTATTCTATTGAGCAAATTATGAAGGTTTTTTGTAAATCCATGTAAGATGGTTACTAAGACCTCTTCGTTTTAATGCAATTTAATAGCAAGACAATATGTATGCATTCTTATTGATCAATATTTCTCAATTAGTTAATAGTATCTCTTGATATCAATTAAACTTATCATCTCATGTGATCTTTATATATCTCTAAGAAATATGCGAACATGAAACCTGAAACCATGCATTAAAAATGCTAGAATATCTATAGAAATTATGCAAAGTATAGTTGTATATCTCTATCCCTTACTGCACTTTACAATGATGGTTATAAGTATACTGCAAACTTTAACTAGAAAAGGCATAGTCCTCATTTTGTAGGGATTAAAATTAGATTTTTAGTATATTTTGATAAAAGTCAATGATATGTGTGGTTGAAAAGTTGTAATATGTGATTAAAATTAATTGTTGACTTTAATATAAATTAAAATTTAGATTTTTATCCCTACCAAACATGGACTCGGTATCTTTTTGTCTAGCATGGGTTAATGCAGCGTACTACCAAATATGCAATGAGTGCTTGGTTTCGTTAATGGTCTACCGATGCTTAATGCAAGTGCTTGTTCGTTGATATGAAGGAAATAAAACCTTGCTTGCTCCGAGAATAATACAAAACAAAATATGGAATTTGGGTTGAGATTCTTAACTTCAAAATTGAATATTTAGCTTCTCAATATGTGAATCTGAGTTGCACAAAGTTACCATTGTGGATATATAAAATCACGCTAAATTTGTGGATCTAGATCACCACATTAAATTTTTAATGATTTTACACTTCACGTGAAAGTTGCGTTCGTTTTGATTTAAGGATGTCATAACACAGAATCTTCTCGCCTTGTTAGGTAATCACGAAGATAGGAACATCATCATTGCCTTGCTTTTTCTGAACTCGTCTCAAATCTTTTTATTTTATTTAGTTTTTATGTTTAAAATTCAAAGCAATTCAAAAAATAAAAAAATAATATCAAAATTAAATAATTCATAAACAGGACAGCAATTAATTCCCTTCCATACCATTCCTAAAATTTAACGTATATATTGATGATTTTTGTTATAAGAAAATTAAGTTTTACATATAAATTAGAAACGCTGTTTTGAAAGTCGAGGAGTCAAAACAAATCAAAAATTTTGGGTATTGAAAATTTTAGGAATAGTGATTGTTGGAAGAATGTGTGACAGAAAAGTAAAGAAAAGTTTTAGATTTGTATGTAAAAAAAAATTAATGTAATGTAATAAAAAAAATGGGGGCCAAACAGGTGCTAATTTTCTCTAGAATAAAATTATAAAAGTGAGTCGACCACTGGTAACAGATAGCCAACTCAGTCACCTCGACGCCGTGTCCAACGAGAACGTACTCCTATAAAAATGATAACCTGAAATTGCAGGTTAGTTTGTTGTGAATTTACAAAAAACGTAATCGACCACAGTGGGAGTCGAACCCACGACCTTTTGATCCGAAGTCAAACGCGCTAATCCACTGCGCTATGCGGTCACGCTGTGCATATTTCGTAATCACATCTAATTTAAAGTTTATAAATAAAGTCCCCTCAAGCTGCATCGAACTTATCAATAATGTTAGATGTATATGATTGTTTACATTTTAGTTGACATCTCCCTATGTGACACAATTTAGGCAGTGATGTGAAATATTGACGAAAAAATCAAAGGAAATGATTGTGTTATGTAGAAAGAGTGTAAAGAATTATTCTACATATATATTAGATTTTATATTCTTATGTACATATAGCAAAACTCGAGTGTCAATCATGATGACAAGTGAAATATATATGTAGCATAATTGCAAATTGATAGACAGGACTAAGAGCGAGGCCAAGAATCAGCAATGACGAGGTTTGGGTACTGAAAAATGTGATATTTTCTATACTCTTATCTAGGTTTTTTTTGGGGGTAGAAATGATTGAAAAAGTAGACCACATGACGAAATCAGTCCTAATTGTTCTTGATCCAAGAGTAGACGATTATCTTCCACTTTGGAGCTCATTTTTCTCCGGCAAAGGAGAGTTCAACAAAAGAGCGAAACTTTAGTCCCTTTGATTGAAGTGCTTTGAGCCTTGTTTGACTTTCTTTACTTTACTTTAATTTAATTTATTTTTCATATTCATTTTCAATCATGTTTTCAAACAAT
This sequence comes from Fraxinus quadrangulata, assembly GCA_903798255.1. NCBI lineage: Eukaryota > Viridiplantae > Streptophyta > Magnoliopsida > Lamiales > Oleaceae > Fraxinus > Fraxinus quadrangulata. The sequence goes on from CAIGRB010024277.1 coordinate 19,833, forward strand.
AAAATATTCAACACGTATATTCAAAAAATTTCCCAATTTTTAAACCCCACATTCTTAGAACTATGTTTTTAAAATTTAGAACTATGTTTTTAAAATTTTAAGGATGTCAAACAGGGGCGCAATATTGGATTGTGATGTGTGAGAATAATATTTTTTTTAAAAATTTAGAATCTCAATAGAAATAGATTTAGAGTGGAATAAATATATAACTTTTATGAATGTAAATAGTGGCTCCTTAAAAAATTTCTAATGAGTGAGTGAGAAAGATCTGAGATCCAAATTGATTGTTACAGAACTAGTTTGGATCAATATATTTCATGTCCATAATGGGTAGGAGATCAATTCTGATAGTACGAAAGTCAAAAGTGTATGGTACCACGAATAAGTAATAAAGTGATAAGTATTATATCGTTCCCACGAGAACTATGTACTTAATATAGGATCAATTGATTTTAACTTTAATTGAATAGTCAATTTTGTATGAAAAATTTATGAAAAATTTACCTAAATTAACTATTTAAACTAATTATTCTATTGAGCAAATTATGAAGGTTTTTTGTAAATCCATGTGAGATGGTTACTAAGACCTCTTCGTTTTAATGCAATTTAATAGCAAGACTATATGTATGCATTCTTATTGATCAATGTTTCTCAATTAGTTAATAGTATCTCTTGATAACAATTAAACTTATCATTTCATGTGATCTTTAAATATCTCTATGAAAGATGCGAACATGAAACCTGAAACCATGCATTAAAAATGCTAGAACATCTATAGAAATTATGCAAAGTATAATTGTATATCTATATCCCTTACTACACTTTACAATGATGGTTATAAGTACAATATATCCTCTTGCTTCTCTCAATAATAATAAAATTCACGCAACATTTCAATTAGTGACCAATTAATTGAAAAGTATTAAGTTCTATAACAATCATTTAAAAATAAACATATATTGGGCATCAAATTGTTGAACTTTTATTAAAACATCATAATAAATGTTCATCGTCATCTTGGTAATTTAAAACCCTAGCCTAACATTACAAAATTGCAAGAGTTTAAAATTAATTGAAAAAAATAACTTGAACTAGAGATAAATTGAGAAGAAGAAGAATGGCCTAGAAATCTCGAAACTCTTCAATAGTTTCTTAATGAATTTCCAATTGTATTTTCTCTTCTTTCCTCAAGGATCAATGTTAAATCTTCAATTTGTAAAAATCTTATAATTGCCCTAATTCTCACAAGAACAATTGAATTTGCCTTTCTTTAATGATGATAATTGATGAATAATGGAAATGGATGCCCACGTTTTTTTATTTATAGAAGATAAAATTATGTCAAGAAAATATGTCCAAATTGAGTTCTAAAAGAGTTCAAATAGAATAAAGAAAGTTGCATTTGTGTTGTGTATGGTTATATCTTTGATCAAGCGTCAGCATTTTTATCATATCTTTCTCTTTTGATATCTAACTTAAATGAATACAGTTATTCTAAAAACATATTTTTTCAATTCCAACGTTTACTATATCAAAAAGGGAAATTTGCAACGGAAGTCTCAAGCCTTTCATTTTGCTGCAGATTATACCTTAACCTTTTATTTTTACGGTCGCAGACCCAAACCTTTATATTTAAATGCAGCCATGGTCCAAATCACTGATTCCGTCCATGATACCGTTAGTCAACAGTGAAATTGCAATTTTGACTTAAATTGACAAATTAAATGAGGCACAAAATGGTATATTTACAATTTCCATAATAAAATAGTTAGAATAATTAAATTAAAAAAAATGGTTTGTATTGTTCATCTTCCCCAACCTTCACGCTCCTACCCCCTTCTCTCAACACTTCAACCCAAACAAAATCAAAATCCCAACCCCTGTCATCATCGCCACGACCACCGCATACCACCACCATAGTCAAAATCCCCTACCCACGGCCACTACATAAAACCAAATAAGATGTATCCCCTGTCTTCTCTTCCTTAATAGTCGCAAACACAAATCTACTGGTGAAATTGTAACCGAACTCACTTGAGATTCTTGCTACTCAGAAGCATTAGCATTTAATGCTTTGTTACCAGGTCCAAGAATTTGAGATTGTACAATTGATGTTTCAACTTGAGCACTAGATGCTGCACACTCCACCATGTATCCTCCCTCAGTTATACCACTCCATGAGTTAAGATTATGAGAAGTCATTTTTTTTTTTCAAAGCTCACACTTCCATCAGATATTGACGTTGATAGTGTAAATTTGTTCGAAGACTCATTATCAGTGCCATGAGCAAGTTCCTGCTAGCCTCCAGATGTATCTATTCCATCGGATTCATCAACAACTATATTAGGACTATTTAAATTAGAAATAACAAATGGTGAAATCTCTTTTGTATATGGTCTCTTCTAATAATTGACAATTTCAAGAACAAAAATTGATGCTGCCTTTGCCAAAAACCTCAGTGGCCGTTATGGTGATGACGGGGTGGGATTTTAATTTAGTTTGGATTGAGGGGAGGGGCATAGGGGTAGGGAGATTGGGAAAGATGAACTATACTTTTGTTTTTATTTATTTATTTATTCTAATTATTTTATTATGGGAGCTGTAAATATACCATTTTGCCCCTCGTTTAATTTGTCCATTTAATTCGAAATTGTAATTTCATTGTTGACTAACAGTATCATGGATGAAATCAGTTATTTAGACCACTGCTGCAGTTAAATATAAATGTTTGGACTCCAGCCGTAAAAATGAAAGGTTATGGCATAATCTGCAGCAAAATGAAAGATTTGGGACCCCCACTACAATTTTCCCTATCAAAAATGGTCCTCAATCTCTATATGAGAATCTGGATTGATGAAAATACTTTGATTATATAACAAAACTTTACTCTTTTGATTTCTAATTACATCCAATTGATCCCTATGATTTTCAATCAATGTTTTGTGGTCCGAAACAACTAAAGAATATTTGCAATCAAGTCCCCAAACTTTGAATTCATCATTTTCACTCATTTTTGCCTATTTCTTTCAATTTCACTTCCAATAATCGACTTTCACCTAGCAAAAAAAAAAAAAAAATTCAAAAGAACTTCTAAATGTCTATATTTAAGGCCTAGATAAGTGTATAAATACACTTAATATCTAGCATCCAACTTATAAGCATGTGTAGGTCAATTGTTTTGAGCTTATTGACTTGAGAATAAGGAGAAAGCTACCTTGAAACGTGAAACCCAGGGTCATAAAGGACCATAAAAATGTTTAGAATGAATGAAGAGTTGAAGGACAAGAACAAGACATAGTGACGTGCTCATTTTTTTTAATTGGCAAAAGATATAAATATCTCATTAAGTGCCCAGAAAGTCCAACTTTATAAATATCTCTAAAAGAGACCAACAGTTAGTTTCCTAAAATATGCAATTATTGATGTTACATATTGTACTTTTTATGGTACAAAAAATCCATTTCGGATGATGTTATCTAAATTGGGGCCAAAATTCAAATCTGATTATTTCATTGGCACCGTTAGTTGGAATTCTTTTGAACACATAAGCCACGTCGAAGAGACGAACTAGGAATAATATGCGTTCGGTTGGAAATACGACGAAGTCAAAGTCTGTTGCTCGAGATCAAGACCTGACGCCGCAGCCTCAATATGTAACACAAAGTCAATTTAGCATCCCAGAGACTCAGTTTGTTGCTATGATGACTATTGCAAAGTCAGACATGGAGAGCGACCGGTCCATCCCATAATCCACCAAAAGTTCCACCACTAGATACAAGGGAACTACATTTCCTCTTGTCTTTCCTAAGTGATTGTATTCAAAATCTCATCGCTAATTCTCACGTCGGACTTACAATTGGGGAAAAAGCTCCAGCTTCTTCTTATAGGTGATCGTTGTTCATCGGAGTAGCAAATGCCGTCTTGCTCTGCCAAGGAGGAAAGCAAAGGTTGTTCCTTGATTATTTCAAAATCTATTTTGAACTAGATGACAAACTCAACACTGAGCACGATAAATTGCAAATTGAAAATGAATAAAAGAATTTTTCATCTATAAATAGTGGTGGCAATGGCTTGGCCCTTACCCGCACGAGCTCGTGGACTCCTTTGAGCTCGTAAAAAACGAGCAGCTCAGCTCGCCGGCTCATCTTTTATTTATTATTTATTTTATATACACACACACACACACACACACACACACACATTTTCTAAAGAAATGTATATTTAAAAAATTGTTTACAAAATATATCTTGAACGTTGCCTTTTTAAAAATTGAGTTTTGTTTTTTGTTTACCCTT
>CAIGRB010024277.1:35237-49201 GCA_903798255.1 Fraxinus quadrangulata
TGAAAATTAATTTTAATTGCACATAAAAATCAAGAATATTTCAAGGATTCGTTGTAATTTTCGAAATTGTTATTAGAATAATTAACTTCCAAAAAATAATTTTGGGAATAATATGCAACATGCAATTTTTCAAATTACATTTGGAATAATCAACATTCAAAAGTGTAGGGACCAACATGCAATTTTTGAAATTGCATTTGGAATATTTAAGGGATCACTATGAAATTTTCTCAAAATTGAATTTGGATCATTCACCTCCATGACAACAGTTCAGGTTTTTGCCATTTTTTTTCACATGTTACTGTTCATCATCAAAGAAAAATTGCAGTTTTTTTTTTTCAAATTTCTGTCAAAACTTCGAAAGACCATAACTTCTTCAATTCAAGACCAAAAATTATGTTCTTTATACCACTGGAAAGATATTGAAAAGATCTATCAAACCATACTAAATGGTTATCATGAAACATAGTGTGGAAGAAGTTATCATGTGATTAAGTTTCGGGTTTTACCGATTTTAATACAAAAAATCAAATTTTTATCCAAAATTTCGAATCCTCATAACTGCTTCATTTTAAGTCCAAAATTTGAGTTCTTTATATAGTTGGAAATCTTATGAGAATACCTTTCTAACCATACTAATCTTACTGCATGAAGATGAACGAGAAGATAGCAGTAAATATTTAAAGTTTCTACAATTTTATCTAGGGTTTCGTTTTTCTCCAAATTTATAAAACTAAAAATTTTCAAACTTTGCAAATATGATCTACGTCATATAAGGAATATGCTGTAAAAATTTTGTGAATTTATGTTGCATATTTCATGACATGCCATTAACAATACTTCAAGTTTCAACAAAAATAGCATATATATATATTTTTCAAAATAATAATTTTATTTACAGCAAAATAGTATGTAAGGAAAATAACTTTTACGGCTCTGATACCAATGTAAGAATTCGCAGCATTCTTTAACATGAATTTTGGGTCAAGAAACTTACTTGAAATGATGAATTTCAAGATCTTTTGAATTGTTGAATCAGTTAAGATTTGAGGGTTCTTCTTAAAAGGTAAACCTTGTTAAAAGGAGTAGTCCAAGATCTTTATAAATTGATCCGTGTCAATATCATTTATCGATACGGGATATATATCCCTTAACATGCCCCGTACGATGGTGGCTCGTTTGAGCAGATCAATCTTAAAATTCGTATGCTTACTTTTTGGAATTTTAACCAGATCAAATTGTTCGTTAGAGATTAATGGACTCTGATACCATGTTAAGAATTATGGTTCCATCTTAAAAGATCAATCTATTAAGATGAGTAGCCCAAAATCTTTATAAAGTGGTCTGTGTCAACATCATTTATCGATGTGGGATATATATCCCTTAACAGAATCATCTTGCGTTCTAAAACTCCAAAATCTGCATTTTCATGTTCTCCAATGGTCTCAATCCCGATTACAATGGAAGCGGATTATTATCCACAATTTAAGTGCCAATTTTTGTGAAATTTCATACCCAAAATATGGTTCTAAGAACTTTCCAATTTTGGTGTAAATTTCCATACGAATTTCCCTTCATTTTTTATGTCATATTTTTTTTTTTCCAATACATAATCATTGGAGGTTATATGGAGTTAATGGTGGTTTGGGAGTTGTATGTTTGAATTTCAAATTCAAACTCCCTCCAACCATTTTAATAACTTGTGAGTCGGATCATCCCACATGGGCGACCCACGACCTGTATTTTTCTAACAAATATTTTAGTTAATAAATAATATTATTCAACTGATGTTTTTGGAAAAAAGAAAAAATGGCCAAAATAATAATAATAATAGTAATAATAATAATAATTGAAAAAGGTAAAATGAAAGTTGNGACATGCCATTAACAATGCTTCAAGTTTCAACAAAAATAGCATACATATATTTTTCAACATAATAATTTCATTTACAACAAGATAGTATGCAAGGGAAACAACTTTTATGGCTCTGATACCAATGTAAGAATTCGCAGTATTCTTTAACATGAATTTTGAGTCAAGAAACTTACTTGAAATGATGAATTTCAAGATCTTTTGAATTGTTGAATCAGTTAAGATTTGATGGTCCATCTTAAAAGGTCAACTTTGTTGAGAGGAATATCTCAAGATCTTTATAAATTGATCTATATCAACGTCATTTATCGATGTGGGATATATATCCCTTAACATGCTCCCACAAGATAGTGGCTCGTTTGAGCAGACCAATCTTGAAATTCGTATGCTCACTTTTTGAAATTTTAACCTGATCGAATTGCTCGTTAGAGATTAATGGACTCTGATACCATGTTAAGAATTAGAGTTCCATCTTAAAAGGTCAACATTATTAAGATAAGTAGTCCAAAATCTTTATAAATTGGTCTATGTCAACATCATTTATCGATGTGGGATATTTATCCCTTAACAGAATCATCTTGCATTCCAAAACTTCAAAATCTGCATTTTCATGTTCTCCAATGATCTCAATCCCTATTACAATGGAAGTGGATTATTATCCACAATTTAAGTGCCAATTTTTGTGAGATTTCATATAAAAAATATGGTTCTAAGGACTTTCCAATTTTGGTGTAAATTTTCATACGAATTTTCACTTCATTTATCATGCCTTTTTTTTTTTTTCTTTTCCAATGCAAAATCATTGNGTGTAAATTTCCATACGAATTTCCCTTCATTTTTTATGTCATATTTTTTTTTTTCCAATACATAATCATTGGAGGTTATATGGAGTTAATGGTGGTTTGGGAGTTGTATGTTTGAATTTCAAATTCAAACTCCCTCCAACCATTTTAATAACTTGTGAGTCGGATCATCCCACATGGGCGACCCACGACCTGTATTTTTCTAACAAATATTTTAGTTAATAAATAATATTATTCAACTGATGTTTTTGGAAAAAAGAAAAAATGGCCAAAATAATAATAATAATAATAATAATAATAATAATTGAAAAAGGTAAAATGAAAGTTGAAGTAAAGAGTGTACTGGAGTGCATTAAAATTTTTTACACTTTATATTTTAAAGATGATGTCCATTATGTAGAAGTTAATACAAATTTTGGAAATTAAAATTTTTAGGATAACCTTTATTAGTCAATACTTACGAAGCATAATTATAAAACCCTAATACACCCTATGGATGACAAGTGACAAGCATTAATCAGGTAAGGAACAAAACTCTTTTTGTACGATCGCATGTGATTCAGAGAGTAACCGGTTAATCGGTTAGGCCCCTATTTGACCCACACTTTCTTAAAATTTATTTTCTCTAAATTCATTTTCACTAACACATTTCATTTGAATCATAACTTTTATCAATTTTTCAATCACACATTTCACAAACTTCTTTCAAATTCTACTAAAATTCTAGATTTTATCATAACCAAACGGGGTCTTAACTACTTCCTCACATTTCAAGCAACGGTCATGGTATATTGTGTGCAATTAAAATGGAACATAAATGACTACATACTATAATGCTCCAATTAAAATCTGGTTGTAATGTTCAGTTACTGATGGATCGAACAGTCAACTGTGGTATGTTTGAGTCAAGATTTTTCTTAGTGAACCAAATCGAATTACTCATATTGGGTTCCTCCCATATCTTCCATGGTGTCAGAAAAGTACGCCTAATCGACATTAAGTTTATTGTGAACAACGATTAATTTGGTAACATGGTTGTTGCAAGTACTAGTGCATACATATACATTGTGTAAAAATGGGAAGATACATTAGATTTCAAATGTATATGTTACTTTTATCCAAAATATTTGCTTCAAAATTAAAGTAGGGATAGAAAAATAGAGCAAGTATTAAAGCAAAAGCAAAAACTGGATAAGAGACAATATACAAGAAGTATACACATACATATTCCCATATATATGGAAAAGATAAGGAGCATTTCAATCCAGACATCTGATAAGTAAATAATGAAGAACCTAGCGAGTATTGGGAGAAGTCGGAGATACTCCACGGATGACAAATATTAACTATGATCATGACGAGGTCTCCAAGTTGGCCATAGCATCCTTCCAGGCTCGAAAAGAAGAGATTGAGAGAGAGAAAATGGAGAAGAGAACAAACTTTTAACACTTCTCATTCTTATTCGTTTTTCAACGACAAAAATGAAAAATCAAAAGATCGTCTTATTCAAAATCCCAATTATGACATCCCTCCTCTCCCACTTCACACCTTGGAAAAGGTCGAGTCTCAACTCACTCGTGCTGAAGAAGAAACCAAGCGTTTTGTCAAAAAATTGGGAAGCAAGTCCAACGAATTATTTTCCTTGTGCAATAAGATTGGACCGCAGAACGATAAAATTTTAACTTTTTTTTTTTCAATTAATACTATACAGTAATGTCCGCCATAGCTTATTAAATATCCCTTATGGTCAAATTTCATTTGGTAGAAGAAAAATAAATTTTAATGGTTTGTCTTGTGAAATATACTACGATGCAGGAAGTTGAATGTTAACACAGACCCCATGAGAAAGGAAGTTGGCAGTGTAAATAAAAGATTAGAGGCCTGCCAAACGAAAGAAATACTTCTTTTTTCCTAAACCCCCTTGTTAATATTTGGGAATATGAGAAACTTTATCAGCACTGATCTATGATAAATGTAAATAAATAAATAAATTTCTTTAAGACTCAATGCCACTTGTACTTGAAAATTACGAATGAAATCTTGACAGGAGAGAATATAAAGCTTTCCAATAAAAGAAGAACGACAAAACTCAATTGACCAAAACCCTCTGGAGGCAGAACAGAATTAACCGCATTTCTTGAATTTAAATTTCTAAACATATTCAGAGCCCGTGCCAACTTTTGTTTTTTGCTTCTACTCCTCGTAAAAAAGCTTCCTCAGACCATTTTTTTTCTAAAAACTCATCTAGCCAAACAAAACACTTACATAAAATTATTCACATTGAAACATGTTTAAAAAGTAAGTTGGTAAATGAAAGTGAGAAATTCAGAACGATGAAACCTGAACAATTCGGCAAGATTATATATCCAAACACCTTATATACACTTAATTATTGGGTTCTTATCAATGTAAAATTGTGTCAATTTTCTATCTTGTATCTTTCAATCTTTCCATATATGAGGAATGCAGTCCACTATTTTCATTTTTCCCTTAAGTCTCGGTTTATTTATTTTTGCATTGGATTACGTGCTGTACATAGACAAATGGACAACCATGCACAAATACGATATAATACAATAGCTTTTAACTTGACTTGCTATAATTATTTAATCACGTCTAATGCAATATAGTCCAGTCCAGCGTAACAAACATATATAACATAACCTTTAAAAGTGAATTTTATAAGTACATTTTTTTTTCAAGATTTCCACGAAAAACTAGATAGAATCAAACATTATGTCCAGGACTAATGGGGAAAGAGAAGTCCATATAATTGACTTACAAGAGAACGTATTCTGTAGTGATTAATACTTGTAAAACTTACAAAATAAGTTACATGGCATTCAGTTCGTTCTTACAGATGATAGAAGCACTTTGTATTCCGCCAATAGATTTGGGATATCATCCATACGCAACTAGGAAAAAAAAATAAACTGCATTAGAATGGGATAAACGGGGAGTCATAACACAGTATAAATCAGAATAATCAAGAAACTGGAAGTACTTTCTCTTGCACACACTATCACTCGAGTATATCAAATTAGAGCTTCTCATCCATCATCCGTGATGTAGAATATTTTCTTTAACAAAAAGCTTACAGAAGGCACGTTGTAATGTTAATATTGCACAGGAAGGCAGATGACACCAGCAAGGATGGGAGTTTAAAGAATTTTGACATTATGTACAAATTGAAGAAGTTAAATACAAAGCTCATTGGATTTTAATTGAAATTGAAATCAACTAGAAACAGATAATAAGTTTAATGAAGCTAACCATCTCTACCTGAGAAGCATTTCTAACATGATAAAATCGAAAAGCTTCCTTTCCACTAAAACCATATTTCGCAAGTTGTAAATTTGATCCAGCCTTTCCTCTGCAACAATCAAAGACAACCGAATATTTATTCAAATAAAATTTCTAGTTTATCAAATTATTGAAAGGAGAACCAAAAACATATATTAAATTCACAGGTGCTCTTTCTTTTATGAAAAAAGATTGATTCTAACATGTGGTTTCAGGCTATCAACTCCTACTACAGAAAATGAAATAAATGGGAATCATACTTCTTCATTTTGACTTTCAAAGTTGGTTAGTTATGAAGCATTAACATCATTTCTAAACTACAGTAGCATAGAGATTATTCAACTTTTCCCCCAAGAGTGCAATCACTTTTAACAAACTATCCCTGAAACTTGAGATTCACATTGACATGAAGAAAAATAATGTTGAAGAGTTTAGTCTCACATATTGTGCCTAGTAATCAATCGTTGGTAGTCGTGCAGTAATGGACTAAGCTCCTTCAATGTTATTGACCTTGGTGTAGACTTCATCCAGTGATCACGGAGTGCCTGGACAATCATTAAGGAAAAAAGAGTATCAGGAGGCGTGGCAGATGTGTGTGAGTGGAGTGAAGTCTAACGTAACAAATTAGAAGTTATGAAAAACCTCTCTCTTCTCCACAGCCCCTTCACCAACCACTCTTGATGCCAGTTGGACAAATTCTCTGTCTTCCATTTCATCTATGATTTTCTCGGGATTAGAACATAAAACTGAAATTTCTAATCTTTTCTGCAACTCTAACACGGCAGATCCTTCCATTTGGCCTTCCTGTGAAGAGAAAACAAAATTAGCAGCACATGAGTGGTCGGGTGCATATAAGTATGGCATATATTTTACTATTACACTGTCCCTCTTAAGGTTTAGCATGTTAGACTTTTTAAACTTCAAATAGGTTACCTTGCTGCAAGTGAAAGATGCAGCAAATACGAGTAGATTTAAATATTTTGACTGTGCCCATGCATGCTATGTTGCTGCATCTTGTGAGAAAGTAAGACATTTTGAAGGGCGGAGAAGTCAGTTTCGAAGTAAAAAAGACTTCTGTAAGACTACTATTCTGTTTGTTATCAAGGAAACCCATTTCATCTTTGATTCCTTTGTGGACTTCTTCGCTGAGTAGAAAGCTTATAAATGCATCTTTCTAGGGCTATTTTTGGCTATTGATGGTATTTTCTTGTTCCTGAATGTGTCTCTTTCATCTTTTTAGGTTTATGCTCTACTCGGGGTATAGATCCACCTGATTTTGATTGCACATATAGGACAAATCTTCTCATTACCATTTCTTTTCAGCTTCAGAGAATGCTTCATTCTGCTTCTGTAAAGAACTTTTAAATAATTGCAAGTATTGGAGGAAAAAAAAATGATTTGTATACATAGATCATGTCAGAAGCAAGCAATACAATGTCAAGAAGAATGCTACACCTCCAGGAGAAGATTGTGGGCGGAAAGGCAAATATATAGTATTGTACGACGGTCTTACGTCAAAGCTTTTTAGAGACAGAGAAGAAGAGGACAAAATAGTTTTTCAGGTCATTACCTTGGTTCCAGATAGGGTATCATTTACCATGGTTGTATTCCTATTTTCTGAGATAACTTCAGATGGAGATGTTATCATCCTTTTTGCAATAGGGTCCCCTATAACCAAGAATCAATTCACAAGAATCTATGAATAGTAAGATTCAACTAATAAAGTCAAATTCACAACAAAAATTTATAAAAAGAAAGACAGACAAAGAAAAATGCCAAAACATGTATAAGAATTTATCCAGTAAGATTACAATCTTGCCTACAACCACAAATAATAAAGATTAAGAGAAAAAAAAAGTGCATATGACACTCGAATAGCAAAAATTATGGTCGCATACTCCAATATTTGCAGAGAAAATTCAGGTGGAATGGGTAGGAATTTACAATTTTACAAAAAAGTTGTGCTATACATCCATCACCAATTACCATAACATCGTTGAGAAAAAGCAATATTAATTTTAAACAAAGCATATAGTTAGCAAGGCCATCATGTAAGTGTGTCATTAAATAATTGTGTTGTAAGAGAACTCAACACCTTCAGGTACAAGCCACCATAGATCATCATAGGTTGACTTTCCGTCAAAGCCGCCAAACAGTAAGTAACGTGAACCAACATAATTCATAGAATGGTATGCTCGAGCAGCCGGGGGTTCATTACTAGTTGGCAAACGTTTCCAGTGCACAGACACTACATGCAATCATAAAAAACAAAACTTTCAAAACTTGTACTATTAAGAAACAAAGTGTTAGGGTAATGAAATTCACAAAACATTCTATAAATTATATATTTATAGAGGAAGGGAACTCTTTCCATAACGAAAGGGCTGGACGATGAAAAGTGGGACCCTTTTTGAACAACATGTGTTCAGGTCAACAATGTGAAACAAGCTCTATGAAATAGTAAGAACTACAAAGATCAATAGAGGAACTGGAAAAATCACAATCACCATCAGGCAGTATTAAATCAAAAGTAAACCACCACCAGTTTAGTAAGAGTCAGACACGTAATACTGACCTCTGTCTAGAACAATACAGTCGTTATGATAAATATCATAACGGCTCAACCAACCACCAGTTCCATGCCCTCCAAACAATAAGAGCTGCAAAGAGAGAATATTTGAAAGTTAACCTTCACAAGTTGAAGAACAGCGATAGGAGTCGTTAAGACTGGCATGGTTTTAACGATTACAAGTCACCAATTACAGAACATACAGCACATTACATCTGTAGATAATCAGATACAGTAGATTCTCTTCAGCCTTAACAGAATATTCCACAGGATGAATGAAGCTACTTCTAAATGCAATCTTCACACAAATCACAAGTAGCTTTATAAGAGCGTCTCCAAGAGACTCTTTATTTATAAATAGCATACTATGTATTGTAGAGAGCATCTTTAAATTTAGAGTTAATTTTTTTATACACTCCAACAAGCTCTCTATTTTGGCTCTTCATTTTACTTTTCTCAAAAAATATTTATTGATTTCTTCATATTTTATTTGATACATTTTTTTACCAATCAATTTAAATGTGGTTTGAATAATTTAAGAAATAGAGTATAGAAATATGTGATTTATTTAATGCAATCATTATACATTAAGAATAGAGATTGAGTTTAGCTCTCTAGATTTGGAGAGTCAAACCCACTCTCTATTTTAAAATTTTAAAATAGAGAGTCCCTTAAACTCATTTTTAAGCATCGACTCTCTAAAATAAAGAGCATTTCGCATTTATACAATCTCTTCGAAATGCTCTAAGCCTATAACACATAATTTAAAATTCACCGAATACAAACGTGAAAATCTTTGTTCAATTATCGTCATGCTTAAAGCTAAGGGCCCGGGAGACCCAATACATGTAGTATACACAGTAATACATGCATGTAAATGCTTCATTGTAGGAAATTAAGCATCTATGGTCAAGACCAAAGGTGCAGATATCATCTTGACCACAGAACTACAGCATCATATCCTGAGTTTCATTTAAGCAAAAATTTATCAATGATACACCAATTGAGGAGCCAATTCAAGTACAGAAAGTCATAAGAGTTACATAACTGACACCAATCAATAATCTCCTTTTTAAACACCAGAACCCTCCTATTTATCCCAAAGGAAAGTAAATTCAGAATAGCAAAAAAGACTTGTAACACTCAAGTAAAATGGTACTTTCCTCCAGTCTCTCCAATATATAGGTTCCTTTCCTATACCCCTTAGTTACTGACGCCATGCACGCAAAACTTCAACGAATATGACATCTATAAACAATGAAGGGATTCAGGTAGTTACATAGTGCCCTCCAGATGTGATGGTGTGTCCACAACGGGGTGAAGGAGGTTGACCAGGAAGCTTCAGTTGTGTCCATCCGGGAGCTTCATTTTCTTCCTTCCACAATAAAGACACGACAACACAGACTAAGCATACAAAAAACAGTTTTCTAAAAGGACACATAAGGCAACAAAAGGATACATTAATCAAGAATTAGTTTATGATATAACAATTATTCATTATCTACGATAGAAATAGCTATAAATGATGTGACTGATATGCACACAAATGGGAAGTGCTGGCAGATAAATCATAGGAAAAGTATAAAACAAAGAAACTAAAAGTGGGTTTTAACCTATGAAATGCAAGAAGCAATATTAAGTATAGGACAAATCACAACAGACTTACAGAGGCAACATAGTCGCATTATTGCACTTATAAATCATTCTTTTAAGCATGCCCTCCTTTTGCTTGACTCCTTTTGCTTGACTGACTACTTACAAAACAAAAGGACTTACATTAAGCATATAGCTCGCCTTCCTAACCTAATGAGCCAGAAGTCTGATTTTGACTATGATTGAGCCAGACGTACTACTCTCGATATGAATAGAAGATACCTCCGGAACTTTTTTTCCTCGGTCAGCATAAGGAAATTTTCTCGAGCTCAGGTATGGGAGACTCAATCACATGTGCTCGACTGAATTAGCAGCCACGGAACTGCTAAATCCATAAGTATCTTTCTTAAAACGTCAACATGAGGTTATGTGAATTACAACATAGGTTATAACCCATTAATTCAATTGAGTGGATGAGCATTCAAGTTGATTTTAACTGTATTAAAATGTGATTGGCTTCCTCTTCATTAGAACTCTGAAGATTAAAAATAAGGAACTAGTATAATCTAATGCATTTTGGGAATTCACTTTCTCTGCAGTATCAAAATACATAAACCAGAACACAGGATCCTTTCCTTCTAAATGCTTCTACTACATGATGGAAAAAATGAAATGGAGAAAGTTACCTTCTTCAATAAGGCCCTTTAAAGCCCATAGATCACCCATGATTGGTCCGCCGCCACCTAAAAAAGTTGGAAAGATTACTGACATCCAGAAAGAAGAAGGAAAACCCATATAGCTATTTATGAACACTAATTCAAAAGAATAGAAAACCTAGAAGGTTGTCTTGCGTCATTTTACCAATATCAGCCTCAAAAAGTTGATAACAAAATTTGAAAATATTACCGAATTTGGATCACATGTTCGTGAATTTGGCCTCAGGAATAAGGTGGGAAAATGCAGAAATGGTCAGGAGAGGTTCTTGCCATAGGCATTCTTTGAGTCCACTAACTGTTTTTCAATGTCACTGGACCAATTTTTAATGGTTATCAGGCATCCAAATTCTAGGCCAGACATGAGGGGTAAATACTCTCTTTCTTCCATAGACACGACTGATGTAAAAAGTGCATTTAAATACATAAAATTGGACAGGGAAAGTCATAACTAGTTTGCAGATTGTATGATATTATTTCGATGTAAAAGTACGTTATGCAGGTAAATACTACGCATATCAGAAATCCATGATTGACTTCCATTTAACTTGACACTGGAGTTGTTCAATTAACTGCCATTAAAACTTAAAAATTATGATGAAACCCTAGCTTCAGAACCGTATTGTTGATGAAGCATGGAAAGAACTTAGAATAAGTTGGATGCTAACATCAGATTAGCTTATATGGTAATAAATGGTAAAGCAGATTCAGCTCAACAAAATTCTTAATATTCTATCAAACATCCAATTAGGTGGAGTTCTTGGCCATTCAACTTGTTGAAATCCAAATGAAACACTGCCTTCCAGGTCTGAATTTTGTATATATGCAAGAGCACGCAAGTTACTTGCTCGCATAGTAAGTACGAAATTAATTGTTCAATTGATATTACTTTAGCAAATGACGTAGTCCACCGAAAATAAAATAAAATCAGAACACGAAAAACAAATTGAAAAGGAAATATCCTTCAACCATGTTAGTAGTAGTCAAAAGATGCTAAATTACCTCTACCACCATACATAAGCAACCGTTTCTCCACCATTGTTACAGAATGCCCACATCTCGGAGGAGGTATTGTTCCTGAAACTGACAACTCTGTCCACTCTAATGAAACTGTTCAAAACGAATACCAAATATATGAGTGCTCAATGTGGAAGGTTTAAGTACATAACAACAAAAAATTTATCAACACGCCAACAAAAACATTACTTGTGTTTAGGACATAGATGTCTGACAGCCATTTCTTACCATCCCAACCACCATACCTGCAATAAATTCAAGGGTTCTTAAGAACAAGTGGGATGAACCACTAGAATACCATAAACCAAAGAAATATACCTTTACTTACATAACAATTTTACGATTGCCAATGGCTGAAGCAGCTGCAAAATCCCTTGGAGAAGGCAAGTCGCCAAAACTTGAAAGCTCAGACCATTGCCATATATCTGTCAACCAAGAGAATATCAATTAAGCATTTTAACATCCATGCACACCACTGATTGGCTAAGCTAGGAACTGATAGAAGCTCACCGGTATCTAGGACCCAAAAATCGCCCAACCTGCAGATAACATACTTCTCCGGTAAACAAGCACTCCTGTTTAACGAGAAATTGAAGCTACAGACATATAGTTGACTATGATCACAAACCTTTTACTACCAGACCTCCCACCAAAAATGAACATGTGACAATCAATTGAAACAGCAACGTGGAAAGCTCGCGGGCTTGGACCCACTTGCCCACCAGAATAGCTACCTGTGCACTCCGGCTGATACCACAACTTGTTCTCTGAAACATCCAAACTTCGGACCTTAGTATATGAAAATTCTTTTCATAAATGACTTTCTTGAAAAAGTACGTCCTTTACGTCTTAAGTCACCAGTCCTTGTTATTTCCGAATTTGAGGAGCCAGTATTCGAACACTACGAAGCCGTGGTAATGAATGAAAGTGTTCCCAAAATATATGAAGTACAATATTCACAGCGACACATTCATTCTGATAGAAGCAAAAAAAAGGCTTCTAGTATTTTTAAGCCATATGACTTCATAGCAGAATTACTAAAAGCTCCCCTTTTTGGAAATTACACCCATAGTTAATAACCTAAATCCTCTAGTTCATAATATACACACAAAAACGATAAAGAAATAGATAAAAAAAAAAAAAAACAAATAACAAATAACAAAGACGGAAACAAATAACACAAACCCACTTCACCTTCCCACAAATTATTTCAAGTTTCAGTTTTTAATTTACAACTTAAATTAATTAAATTCTAGCAATGCCTAAGTGTACTGAATAAGAAAGTCAACCTGATCAAGCACAATTCAATATTCCAGTTGATTTTGAAGATTAATAGTGGAAGAAAAAATAAAAAGAGTACAGAGAATACCAATGTCATAAACAGTGACATCATTGAGGAACTTCTTGTCGACTAGACCTCCGAAAACCACGATCTTCGATTTCCCGATGTCCACAGATGTGTGACCACTGCCAATCAATCAGGTAATTTTTAAACTTTAATTAGTTAACAATCAAAACAGCATGTGTGCCGTGAGAGAGAGAGAGAGAGAGAGAGAGAGAGTTGCCTTCGAGGTTGGGGAAGAATTCCAGTAAAATCTGAAGATGCAGCTCGAACCCAGTAATGGGTCTTCATTTCTCTCTCGATCGATCGATCGTGCACTTACAGCCAAATTGGTTAGGGAGACTGTAGACCTAAGAAAATGATAGGAGAATTAGGCCAGGTGGCCGGGTCGGGTCTCTAGAAAAAAAAATCAGAAAACGACTAAAAATAATATATCTTTTTTACCCTTGCACTAGAAACAACAAATCGCTCAAATTTCCCCTACTACCTCAGCAACTAAACCCTTTTCTTAGGGGTTGTTTGAAAAAAAATAAAATATATTGATAAAAAGTTGTAGTAAATTTTGATTTGATTAGTTAAATAATGTGTTAAATTCACAAATGATCACCTAACTTTATATTTGGTGTCACTATGACAACCTAATTTACTTATATTTCACCATGATCACTTAATTTCATTTTATTTCACTATAGCCATTCAATTTCATCATTGTCATCCAATTTCTTTTCACCATTTTCACTAGTTTTATGAAA
>CAIGRB010024286.1:0-21256 GCA_903798255.1 Fraxinus quadrangulata
TTCTTTCATTGGTAGAGTGATCAAAGAATTGTTAACAACATGGTCTTTTAAGTTCCCTTAACAACCTACAAGTACAGCCAACAAGTGCATGTAATGAATCTCATGAACCAAGTGCTCAATAAAGAGTCAATCATGGAATAAGATGATGAAAATAAGCAACACTTAGCATTCATGTTCACAATTCATAAATCAATGCAATGTAACTCAAAACACAACTGGCAACACTATCAAACTACAGAAACAAGCACAAAAGCAAAAGTTTAACCCGAAATTTGAGTTTTTAGCAAGCACAAATTTAGCACATACCACACACATCCAAACTTAAATTGTACATTGTCCTCAATGTAAAAGTAAGAAATAGAAAGAGCAAGAGGTTCAAGTACTCCCCTAAGTTGGTTTTGACGATGATGGCTGTAAGAATGGTTGGGGACCATTGGCGACTATTAATGCTCAATGTTTTGTTCCGACGCTTGAGAATCTGCCATATTGGGACAACAAAAATACTCAAAAATAAAGAGAAGTGTTAAAAAAAAGTAAATAAAGAACAATAGGTTGCCTCCCATCCAACGCTTCTTTATAGTCTTTAGCTAGACTTTGTCATTACTCATGCTTCTTCAATCGGATCCTCCAATCGCATTTCCTCAATGTTTTGAGGCGCAAAGGATTCAAAATATGACTTCAATCGATGTCCATTCACCTTAAACTCTTTCTCAGTTTGTAGACTTTTGATTTCTACTACACCATGAGGAAAAACATTAGTAACAACAAAATGGCCAATCCATGGAGAACGTAATTTACCTAGAATTAACTTGAGGTACGAGTGGAAAAGAATAACTTTTTGTCCAACAACAAAAGCTTTTCTTGAAATCATTTTATCATGGTACGTATTTGTCTTTTTCTTGTAAATTCTTGAATTTTCATAGGCATCATTTCGAATTTCCTCAAGTTCATTGAGTTGAAGCTCTCTTTGATCACCCGCCACACCCAGGTCCATGTTGCATTGCTTAACTGCCCAAAATGCCTTGTGTTCAAGATCAACCGGGAGGTGACAAGGCTTACCATAAACTAACCGATAAGGGGACATGCCAATCGGTGTTTTGTATGTTGTTCTATAAGCCCAAGTGCATCGTTGAGGCGGAGACTCCAATCCTTTCTATTGGGATTCACAATTTTTTCGAGCATGGATTTGACCTCTCGATTTGACACTTCAACTTGTCCACTAGTTTGCTGATGGTAAGGTGTAGACACTTTATGGGTGATGTTGTATCTCTTCAAAAGGGCCCAAAAAGAGCGGTTGCAAAAATGAAGTCCCCCATCACTAATAATAATTCTTGGTGTTCTAAACCTGGCAAAAATGTTAGATTTAACAAAATCTACGACCACTTTAGAATTATTAGTTCGAGTGGCCTTTGCTTCCACCCATTTTGACACATAATCAACGACAAGAATGATGTAAAGATTACCATAAGATGAAGGGAAAGGTCCCATGAAATCAATGCCCGAAACATCAAAAATTTCAACAAAAAGTATAGGTATTTGTGGCATTTGATTTCGGGCTCCCAACGTACCAACTCTTTGAGGCCAATAAAATCCACTCTCAAACACCTTGAAAGTCGTCTTCTTTGCTCCAAAATGTCCACCACATGCATAGGAATGACAAAAGGTTAGTATTGAATGAAATTCATTTTCAGGCACGCATCTTTTTATCAATTGATTTGGACAATGTTTCCACAAGTACGGCTCATCCCATACAAAATACTTGGCCATTGCCTTGAGTTTTTGCCTTTGAGCAGTGGTCAAGTTACTTGGAATTTTCTTAGACTAAATAATTCACTATATCCGCAAACCAAGGAGATGTATCCGTGACGTGAAGCAGTTGTTCATCGGGGAAGCTCTCTTGCAATGGAAGAGTTTCTTTCTCATGGATAAGACGGTTGAGGTGGTCGGCCACAGAATTTTCACTCCCCTTTTTGTCTTTAATCTCTATGTCAAACTCTTGTAAGAGGAGTATCCATCTAATGAGCCTTGGTTTTGCCTCTTTCTTAGCAAGCAAGTACCTAAGAGCTGCATGATCAAAAAAGACAGTTACTTTAGTGCCAATAAGATATGAACAAAATTTCTCTAAGGCAAAAATAACTACTAAAAGCTCTTTATCAGTAGTAGAGTAATTAAGTTGGGCATCATTCAAAGTTCTTGATGCATAAATAACATGAGGTGGCTTTCCAACTCATTACCCTAAAACGGCTCCCAATGCAAAGTCACTTGCATCAAACATCAACTCGAATGGCCTATTCCAATCTGGTGGTTGAATGATGGGTGCCGATGTCAAGAGTTCCTTCAAGCTTTCAAATGCCTTTCTACAATCTTCATCAAAATGAAATGGCACTTCCTTTTGCAACAGCCTACATAATGGTCTTGCACTCTTTGAAAAATCATTGATAAACCTTCGGTAAAATCCTGCATGTCCAAGAAAAGAACGAATCTCCCTCACACTTGTTGGATGAAGTAAAGAACGAATTAAATCAATTTTAGATTTATCAACTTCTATCCCATTAGATGAAATGATATGGCCTAACACTATGCCTTGATCAACCATAAAATGACAATTTCCCAATTAAGTACTAGGTTAGCATCCATACATCTCTTAAGCACAAGTGTGAGATTTTTCAAGCAACTATCAAAGGTATTACCATAAACACTGAAATCATCCATGAAGACCTCTATGATGCCTTCAATATAATCGGAGAATATACTTATCATGTATCTTTGAAAGGTTGCAGGAGCATTGCAAAGATCAAGGGCATACGAAGGTAACAATGTGCCAAATGGGCAAGTAAATCTTGTCTTTTCTTGGTCCTTCGAAGCAATCATAATTTGGTTATAACCTGAATAACCATCAAGAAAATAATAATGAGAATGACCTGCTAATCTTTCCAACATTTGATCAATGAAGGGTAAGGGAAAATGATCTTTTCGGGTTGCACAATTAAGTTTTCTATAATCAATACAAACCCTCCAACCCGTTTGGACCCGAGTTGGTACAAGCTCATTATCTTCATTTGTCACCACTGTGATTCCGAACTTTTTTGGAACAACTTGGACCGAGCTTACCCACTTGCTATCTAAGATGGGAAAGATAACACCAACGTCTAGCAATTTCAAAATTTCTTTCTTCACAACCTCCATCATTGGAGGATTCAAGTGACATTGTGGTTCTCTTGATGGCTTTGCTCCATCTTCGAGCAATATCTGATGCATGCACATGGAAGGGCTTATCCCCTTGATATTGGCTATTGTCCAACCAATAGCTATTTTGTGCTCCTTGAGTACACGAATAAGCTTATCATCTTGAAGTGTTGTGAGATTCTTTGCAATGATCACAAGTAGTGTTTCTCCCTCTCCTAAATATATATACTTCAAATGCTCGGGAAGAGGTTTGAGTTCTAAAGTGGGGGCCTGCATCACCGAAGGTAAAAGTTTTTCTTTAGATATCTGAAGAGTAATATAGGAGAGATTATACCTTGGTAGAATACTCGGTAGTGACTCAATTGATGCCACGGTTTCCATAATATTCTCACACAATTGTAGATTCTTGCTCAACCCAGTAAGATTGTTAATATCAATGCTTTTTATCAAAGAGGTATCCAATGCATCTTCATTTGATAGTTCAATTTTTTTTTATTAATGAGTCCATTATATCAATTGAAAAACAAGAATGCACATCACTAGGATACCTCATTGCTTCAAAGATATTGAAGCGAATAATCTCACCATCAAACTCCAATGTCAAAGTACCATCATGTACATCTATCTTTGTACGCGCCGTCTTCATAAATGGTATTCCCAAAAGCAATGGTGGCAACAAAGATGTTGATTCATCTTGCATGTCAAGAATATAGAAATCTGCAAGAAAAATCAATTGATTTACCTGCCCAAAACATCCATCAACACACCCTTTGGAAACGCATTAGATCTATCAGCAAGTTGAATAATAACACCAGTTTCTTTAAGTGATCCTAAATTTAAAGAAGCATAATAGAATATGGCATGATATTAATAGATGCTCCTAAATCTAGCATTGCTTTTTCAAACCTAGTGTTACCAATAATGCAAGGAATAGTAAAACTTCTCGGATCCTTACATTTTGGTGGAAGTTTCCTTTGCAAAATTACCGAGACATTTTCCCCAACACTTACCACTTCATTACCTTTTAATTTACGCTTGTTAGTGCACAATTCCTTGAGGAACTTTGCATAATGGGGCACTTGATAAATGGCATCCAAAAGTGGTATGTTCACTTGAACTTTGCGAAAGGTCTCCAATATTTCATTCTCATGTTCATCCCTTTTGGACTTTACAAACCTGCTAGGCAATGGAGGGAGGAACATTAGTAGGAAAAGAACTTTTAGAATTTACCTTAGATCCCGAGGTTGGAGTCGTAGTTTCATTTTTTTCACATGCTAAGTTCTTCTCTTACGTTGACTCCTCAACATGATCTTTCATCTTCCTTGGTGCCTCTTCTAAATTCTTCCCACTTCTCAATGTCACGACACTAGCATTTTCTCTCGGGTTGATTGTTTGAGAAGGGAGTTTTCCTGATCCTTGAGCCTCCATTTTATCCACCGTGTTGGCCAATTGACTCATTTGTGTCTCCATATTCTTGATTGAGGTCTTTGTCTCTTGTTGAAATTGCATTGTGCTAGAAGCTAAGGATTTAACCATATCTTCAAGAGACATATTTGAACTTGGATTTTGTTGATGAGGTTGAGAGTATTGTGGTTGCCTTTGTTGATTAAAACTCGGTGGATGATTAAATTGTGGTTGTGGGGATATGAAATGATTTCCTCCATAACTGAGATTAGGATGATCTCTCAATCTGGGATTATATGTGTTAGAATATGGATCATATCTATGTCTCTGTTGCATTGGAAATCCCATAATGGCATTTGCTTGCTCTGAGGCTCTTTCTTGTAGTGTCGGGCATGCATCAATAGGAAGTCCTACAATAGAACAAATCCCGCATACCTTTGCTTGTTGAATTGTCCCAAGTGTCATTTGTTGTACAAGAGGTGTAAGACCGGCCAATTGTCGTTCAATTTGAGAATTTACTCCTATCTCACTTACTTGTTTAACCATTGCCTCTTCTCTACTACCAAATTGTTGTGAGTTGGCGGTCATGTTAGCTATCAAGTCCTTAGCAACTGCTGATATCTTATCCATTAAAGCTCCTCCACTAGCTGCATCAATCATACTTCTCTCCATCGGTAGTAATCCTTCATAGAAGTATTGTAGAAGTAATTGCTCACTGATTTGGACAACTAGCACAAAGTCTCTTGAATCTCTCCCAATATTCATAGAGATTTTTCTATTGAAATTGTCGAATGCTACATATTTCTTTCCTGATATTTGTAGCCTTTGAAGCTGGGAAATACCTCTCCAAAAAGTGTTTTTGCATTTCATTCCACGTGTTAATAAGACCAGAAGGAAAATAATAAAGCCACTCCTTAGTAGTATCTGCAAGAGAGAAAGGAAATACTCGCAATTTCACTTGCTCTTCCGATATACCCGTCGGTTTCATGCTTGAGCAAACCACATGAACCTCCTTCAAATATTTATTGGGATCATCTTCGGAAAATCCATGAAATGTAGGGAGTAGACGAATCATTCCGGACTTTAGTTCAAATCCCACCTCTAATTGAGGATATTGAATGCATAGAGGTTGCTAAACAAAAGTTGGAGCTGCAAGTTCCTTTAATGTTCGATTTGCATCCGTCATTTTGGACTCTATGTGTTCGGACTCACTTGAGGATTCAATGCTCAATTGCCTTAGAAGTTCAGTTGGAGAAATGTCTTCTCCACTTTTCGATGTGTCTACTTCTTTTTTAGATCTTAGGTTGTAGTGTGTTGTAGGCTTTTTGCTCATTCACAACCTATACGACAAAGAAAATGAGAAAAATAAAGAGAACAACAAAAAGAAAATATTGCAATTAACAAATTGATAGAACAATCCCCAGCGACATGGCGCCAAAATTGATACTGTCCAAATGACGTAACAATTAATTTTCCTTACTTAGCTTAAACGTCGTCTTAAATAGTAATATGACAAGTAAGGGTCATTTCCCACATAGGATTTGTTCAATTTAATCAATTGCACACTAGAAAGTGAGATTGACAGTTATATACGAAATTGATTAAATGGGGGGGGGAGGTTGATTCGTTGAACTAAGGAAAGCAATAAATTCAAAATAAAAAAGATTTGAATATTGAAATAAACAAAGTAGTTTTTGATTAAATATGTGAAAATATGATTGAGGGATATTTCGTTACCACGAGAATGATTTTCCTATCAATTACCACAATGAATTTTCGTTCTCTAGATTAACAACAATTCGAGAATAATTACAAGCTCAATCATTTCAATCTCTTCTTACATGTTAGTCGAATAAAACAAGCTCTTTACTCAACCATATTCATTAAAAAACCTAGAACAAGCTCTCTAGATTTAATTTAACAAAAACATTAAGACAAAAGAGATGAATTGAATTAAGGGCAAACTCACAAGCTCAGTTTACTTACTTAAGTGTTAATCCACATATAATCAATTGAAAATTCCTCATAGTCCATTGAAATGTAATTGCCACAAGGTTTTAGAATAAATAGTGATTACGTACTATAAATCCCAAAATAGCATTCATTAAAACAACTCAATCATTTAGTTGTACACCCAAACAATCAAGAAGAACAAAAATTTAAATTTAAATCAATGGATTAAATACATCAATCAAGAGAACTATAAAGCACAAATTAATTGAAAATCATAACTCGGGTTTAGAATCACCCCCAATTACAAATATTTTTAGTTACCCATTAAATACTCAAAAAAATAACTAACAAATTCTTACAACTCATTAATGAAAAATAAATTAGGAAAAAGAAAAACTTATTGATAAAGAGAATATCAATGAGTCTTCTTCTTCAAGCTATTTCACGTTTGCCAAGCTCCAAGCTTTGTCCAAAAATCTCCAAGAAAATCAAGGGAGAAAGAAAAAAAAAGTAAACAATTGAAAAAAAAAAAAAAAANAAAGAAAATGAGAAAAATAAAGAGAACAACAAAAAGAAAATATTGCAATTAACAAATTGATAGAACAATCCCCAGCGACATGGCGCCAAAATTGATACTGTCCAAATGACGTAACAATTAATTTTCCTTACTTAGCTTAAACGTCGTCTTAAATAGTAATATGACAAGTAAGGGTCATTTCCCACATAGGATTTGTTCAATTTAATCAATTGCACACTAGAAAGTGAGATTGACAGTTATATACGAAATTGATTAAATGGGGGGGGGAGGTTGATTCGTTGAACTAAGGAAAGCAATAAATTCAAAATAAAAAAGATTTGAATATTGAAATAAACAAAGTAGTTTTTGATTAAATATGTGAAAATATGATTGAGGGATATTTCGTTACCACGAGAATGATTTTCCTATCAATTACCACAATGAATTTTCGTTCTCTAGATTAACAACAATTCGAGAATAATTACAAGCTCAATCATTTCAATCTCTTCTTACATGTTAGTCGAATAAAACAAGCTCTTTACTCAACCATATTCATTAAAAAACCTAGAACAAGCTCTCTAGATTTAATTTAACAAAAACATTAAGACAAAAGAGATGAATTGAATTAAGGGCAAACTCACAAGCTCAGTTTACTTACTTAAGTGTTAATCCACATATAATCAATTGAAAATTCCTCATAGTCCATTGAAATGTAATTGCCACAAGGTTTTAGAATAAATAGTGATTACGTACTATAAATCCCAAAATAGCATTCATTAAAACAACTCAATCATTTAGTTGTACACCCAAACAATCAAGAAGAACAAAAATTTAAATTTAAATCAATGGATTAAATACATCAATCAAGAGAACTATAAAGCACAAATTAATTGAAAATCATAACTCGGGTTTAGAATCACCCCCAATTACAAATATTTTTAGTTACCCATTAAATACTCAAAAAAATAACTAACAAATTCTTACAACTCATTAATGAAAAATAAATTAGGAAAAAGAAAAACTTATTGATAAAGAGAATATCAATGAGTCTTCTTCTTCAAGCTATTTCACGTTTGCCAAGCTCCAAGCTTTGTCCAAAAATCTCCAAGAAAATCAAGGGAGAAAGAAAAAAAAAGTAAACAATTGAAAAAAAAAAAAAAAAAAGAAACCAGCAGAATTCTCAATCGTTCCTCCAAAAAAAAAAGAGGAGGGGGGGGGGGGCTGCCCTTTCAAATTTAATTCAAATATAATCCTAAATTGCAGCCCAAATCCCCAACTGGTTAAAAGAACAAAAAATTGGTCCTTAAGCATATTAAGTGGCACCTAGGTGCCAACTTGCTGTAAAAATAACTGGAATGTATAATTTTGTAGCAGATTTTTTGGAAATTGCACGTCAGGTCCTCCAACTTTCGAAAGTGATAATCGTGGACCCCGAACTTTGGAATTTTTGCTTCTTTGGTTCTTTTTGCTCATTTCTCGCGTAAATTCCTTCTAATCATCATTCAAACTCGACTTTTCACCTACACAATAGAAATAACTAAATTAAGTAATAAATTTCTAATAAAATCTCACAAATATCTAATTTTATTGGTCCGATAAGTGCAAAACCCGCACTTATCAGATATTGTCACTTTCTTTCAACATATAGGTTCTATTGATGTAAAAAAAATTCCTTAATGAGTTTTCCTTAAAGAGCTAAAAGGAAATGTTGAAACTTGTCATTTATCATATGTTCACTGTTTGGATCCAATATGATGATACAATACCTCACATTAGTCGTTATCTCAAGAATCGTAACTCCATTAGCATAAAAGTTCGTGGATTTGTCGGTGAGAGATGCAAATAATGTTATAATAATAAAAAGATGTCATGCATTGTCCCATCACTCTAGGGTTATAGCCTATAGGGTGCCTCAATATGGAATATTTCGCTAAGGCAAGAAGCAACTACTTTATAGTAATATTTGTATGTTTCAGTAGCTCATTGTAGGCCAATGCTACGATAAGTGTAGAAAGATATGTGAGCATGAAAACATGATCAACTTGTAAGAGCAAATTCTCATTTTATTCAAGTAAAGATAGGAGTTTATTGAGAAAGACAACATATAATGAAGTTGTTTTCCATTTTTCAACAATTGGACTCCCAACAATTTGAATTCTGCAACAATAGCTAAAAGTCTGCTCTTTATCGTCATCTTTTTTTTTTTTTTGACTTTTTTATATACTATTTTTACTGGTCACAAACTGTTGGACGTGAAGGCCGATGGGAGTTTGCATTAAGGTTGTTCGAACAACGAGGATTGTGGTGGCATTTTGTGATGACCAAAAATGATGTCGTGGATAAGGTGGACTGGTGTCTATGGGTGTTGTGGGTCCGTCAGAAAATATTGAAGCATCTGGCCACACGCATGTGTCAAGGTTTATTGGGCTTGGGGCTGGTTGGTTATTGGATTTTTTTGTCTCTTGGAATGGTTGTGGTCGGGTGTGAGAGTGGAATGCCAACGAGAGGCAGCAGGCTGCGGTTTATGGTTCGAAGAAGGCTTAATCGCACAAACCGTCCTTACGTTTGGCATGTAGTGTGCAAAACATCCATACGTTTCAAATTTTTGCATTTTCACTCATATTTCAACGTTTCATTACGGAAAACATTCTTTTCACTTATTTTTAACGTAAAATGATCAATACACCCTCCTATATAAATAAAAATAAAAATAAAGAATAAATTGTAATCTTATTCCTACACTTTTTAAAAAATACAAATGATTCCAAAATTTATGAAAATATTAAAAATAACAAAAAACTATTTCTCTCTTCTCCTCCGCCTCCGCCTCCACCATTGCCATTGCCAAAACTATCAGAATTTCACCCCTTTGCAATTGAACTCTCATCGTGCTCCTACAGATGTGTTCATAACATCAAACAAAGCTGAAAATCAGAATCTACAGCCATTTTTTTCAACGGGGAATTCGGTCACTTCAAACTCATTTTTCGACACCGGCGTTAAGCCCCACGATCGAGGTCCACCTCCCCTAGCACCGCCTACTCAAGGTGCACCTAATGCACCTATGGGTCATCGTCAATTTTGCCCAGAAATGGAAAAACCACACTTGACAATGCATGCGCGTTAAAATCGGTCTGATCCCCTTCCAATTGGCATCCCTCCACAACTCCAATATACAAATTGCATCAACCAGCATGTAATTAAAGGTAAAACGACCCTGGGTAAGGATTCAATTGCTTCAACTCATCAGTCAAATGAAACAATTTTGGATTGACATGACGAACTATTCGTCCGTGCGAAAGGGAAATTTTTCCATCCATTCATGGCTCAATTGTGTCCTAACGTACGAATCAACTTGGGAAAACTCAAATTCAGGCTCAAACAATATTGGGTAATCGTTCAATTGCAGAAATTACAGTCCTCGTTTGCCAAATTTTGGAGTCAAATGTCGTACCTCACACACCACGAATAGAAGAGAGAAAAAATTCGAGCCAATTTTCGGAGTCAATTGTTTTTGGAGTCAAAATAAAGGGGTGAAATTCCAATGGTTGTAGTGGTGGGGGTGAAAGAGGCGGAGGAGAAGAGAGAAATAGTTTTTTGTTTTTTTTTTAATATTTTCATAAATTTTGGAATCATTTGTATTTTTTAAAAAGTTTAAGCATAAGATTACAATTTATTCTTTATTTTTATTTTATTTTATTTTTTGTTTTATTTATATAGGAGGGTATATTGGTCATTTTACGTTAAAAATAGATGAAAATGACGTTTTCTGCAATGAAACGTTGAAATAAGGGTGAAAATGCAAAAATTTGAAACGTAGAGATGTTTTGCACACTACATGCCAAACATAGGGGTATTTTGTGCGATTAAGCCAAGAGTATTGTGTTAGGTATGGACATTTTGGAATTGGGCTTTGTGTGTATGTTTAGTTGTTGGTGGGGTTACTACGGTGGGTTTTTAGGTCGGGTTCTTGGTGTGGGCTGGTTATAGATTATTGTATATGTATTGTGGTTTTGATGACATTTTACAGTGGGCCTGGTAGTGATTGGACTGTTATATGGTGAATTTTTTGTAGCTTGGGCTATGGGTTTTGGAGTTTGGGTATAATGGATTGTGATAGAGAATTTTGAAAATCGGAAGTAAAATTTTCTCTAAGTTACAGTAACTTTTTTTTAAACTAGAAAAGCAAGTAAAAAGATGAACACATTGTAGGGTTTTTTTTTAATTCAGACTTTCTTTTTTACCAACTAAATACAGGAAAAACTACTGCTGCTAAGACAAATTCTTCTTGTGCTTGTGCTTGTGCTTGTGTTGTGCAAATATTGTTTTGTATGAAGATGGTTATAGAGCTTGGATTGGTGGTGGAAACAACAGTGTGTATGTATTGGATGAAAACAGTTGCTTAGTTAAGGTTTGTGAATTTTTGAATTAGATTTGTTTGGCCAAAAGGAAAGAACTTGTTCCAATACCAAATTGACGCAGGAGCGTGGTAATTTGACAACAAACGAGAAAATAAAGGAAATTAAAGAAGAGAAGAACCGAGGGTAAAGAGGATATCAATTTTATTCATATAATCAAGGGTATCTATAACAATGAATAAGTCATTTATATATAGAGCAAGAAATTAAAATTAAAAGAATATCTAATAAACTAGAACTTTATCTAATTATTAAATCCAATCAAGACAAACCTAATTTAAATTAATCTCTATATGAAAATCATATTGAACTTCTATCTCTATCTCTATCTTTATCATTATCTTTATCTCTATTTGTATCTTTATCTTTATCTTTATCTGTATTTCCATCAGGAGGAGGGAGGGTATTTCTTTGTAAGTTGTTGCTCCAGTAAATAACTATAAATAAATTCAATACCTACACATTAATGTAGTTACATATGCTATAGTTTGTATATATATGGTTCCATGGTTTGGATTTTTAATATTTCTCTACTATTCCTTTTGCTTTAGATGGATTTGAAGTAGATGATTTGGAATCTTTATAGTCATAACAGCCCACAAATTCTGAGAGACGGAAAAAGTTGTATGGTGTTGTAGTTCAAATCTTTGGCTTAGAAGGGAAGAGTATAGCTGTTTGACCTTTAACCTTCTCTCGAGTTTCTTTCAATACTGGTTAGGCTTGTATGTGCTTGTTGGTCTTACTGTTCTTACTTAACATGAGAAGCTACTTAAGATTTTGAAATGTAATTGAAATTTGTATTGGTTCATTGCAGGATGGGTAGGTTGCATACTTGACACAAGTTATACAATTTTCATGCGTGTTGCAAATGATGATCAGATACCAGGAAACACAAAGGCTTTTTACATAAATATTTATTATTTTACACCGTTAAATTCTAAATCATAAATTTTATGTACTTTTAGAATTTTACAGTCACGACATCTCAAATCTTACCATTGGTGCTCCTGTTATTGAGGGACTGAGAAAGCACACAAAGTAAACCTTTCGTACTTCCTCTAGGGTGTGTTTGGGCACATTATTTTGAAAGAATGTATTTTAGAATAGTGGAATAGTGGAGAATGTGTGGTTGAAAAAGAAGGAAAAGTTATTGATGCGATGGAAAATATTATTTTATTGAAGAATGTGTGGTTGAAAATGAGTAGAAGAATGAGAATGAAAAAAATAATGTGTACCAAACAGGGGCCTAGTTACAAACATATATCCTTTACAACGTGTTTGGACTCGAATAGTAGATTGATGGAGAATGTGTGATTGAAAAAAAAAAGGAAAGTTATTGATGTGATGGAAAATATTATTTTATTAAAGAAAGTGTAGTTGAAAATAAGTAGAAAAATGAAAATGAAAAAAATAATGTGTACCAAACAGGGGCCTAGTTACAAACATATATCCTTTACAACGTGTTTGGCATTTAGTATAGGAGAAAACTGGACAGTAAAATGAAAAAAAAAAAAAAAAATTAGCTTCTTTTTGTTTTTTAGTACGGTCTAGTGTTATACAATACTCCCTACCAAACATGTTATTTCTCGATTTGTTGTTATTGAAAATGTTAGGATTGATACCATTTGTGAAACTAATCATCGGATTGAGATATTGAAGTTATATGGTAAAATATGAAGTATTAAATCAAGAACAAAAAGAATAAAAGACCACAAGAATATGGTAGATGAATTAAGAGATTTTATTGACTAAATAATAATGGAGAAAATGGAGAAGATTACAATGAATCCTATATTCTAGTAATCATATATCTCACACTACAAAATTGTATAGAAGAGTCTAGTATTATAGAGAATATGTAGGGCGATGTTCAAACCATAATAGATTAGTTGTAGTTAAAGTAGAATGCCAAAAAAAGTGTTAAAACGTGAAACGGGATTGGGTTGGATAACATGTCCGTCGCTCGAGCGCTGGCAGGCGACAGGCGAGCGACTTTTCTTTCCGATTCATAATTTCAACATCTTCAAGTCCAATACAAATTTCAATTCACACTCGGCGTCCAAAATAAAACTTTAACTTGACATATGACTCCAATAACATTCCAAACTTGAATTCTTCATGACATGTACTTCAATTAAAATTCTTTAATGAGTTTTTCTACTCTTATCAGGGGGTTGTCAACCCCCCCAGTAAGAGTACCATTTTCCTTTTTTAATTACTTCACCAAGTCAACAAAAGAATTCGGGTCATACTCAAATTCCAACAATCTCCATCTTGACACGAATTTTACCAAGGACTGAACTGACTTCTTCAAAAATAAAAAAAAAATTAATTTCTCCAACAAGAAACAAAAAATAAATCTCCACATCTTCCAATAAATTCAAGCACTATTCTGCAGAATTATCTCGAATTCCTAAAAAATCATAATGATTTTAAAATTGACCAAAATGGGCTGTAACACACCCCAAAGCAGAATCAATATCAAATATTTTTACAAAAGACCCCTTGCTAGATTGTACACATTCTACTCCACCTAAAGCATGCTCAACAAAATCAGCATCCACATACCTTTTACTACTAGGTCCATCCCTAGCAATTGAATATAATGGCACTGCAGGTGATGGTGGCAAAGCGGTATTATCCATATCTCCTGAACTCAACTGAACGATATTCTTCAAATCCGACCTTTTACGAGCTCCTAAAGGTATTATATCAAACTGAATGTCTACAACGGTACTAAACCTGTGATGATTGACTTTTCTAGATTCTGCACAACCTTGCAAGATGTATAACTGAGACATTTTCTGTCCCTCCAATACAACCTGGGCACCCTTCAAGGTTCTACCTCCACCAAAGAACTCATAACCCTTTGAATCAAAGATAGACAACGAGATGAGATTCTTCTTCAAATCTGAAACATGTCGAACCTGGCCAAGTGTTCTAATTGTCTCATTCAAAAGTTTCAATCTAACTATACTAATTTCAGCAACCCAACAATGTGTGTTGTTTCCCATAACCACGACACCTTGGAAACAATTTCACATGTAATAAACAAGTTCTTATTAGAACACATATGAAACACGTATGCTAAATCAAGAATCCAACCCTTTTTTGGTTTAGACTCGACGTCAGAAATATCTAAGAGATCTCCATCACTTACAACGTTCTCCGCGAAGTCTGCTTCGCCTGAAGTATCTGAATATCTACTTGCGGTCATATTTTTTTTTATTCTGCAATTTGTAGCAATCTTTATTCAAGTGCCCCTTCTTTTTATAGTAGTTACAAATCTGATTACTGAACTTAAACTTCAATCTGCCCCTACTAGAACCACCATAAGCAACTAGGTCTTCTCCATCTCTAGCCTTAGAAACCAGATGTTTCATCTTCTCTTTTGAATACAAAGCATCATACACATCCTCTACGTGAGAGTATCATGACTATATAAGATCGTGTCTCTAAATGAAGAAAATGAAGCGGGCAACGAACATAATAGGATCAATGCCAAATCTTCTTCATCATACTCTACTTCCAAAATTTCCAAATCAGCGATGATCACTTTAAATACAGCTGTGTGATCTTTCAATGATCCTTCTTCTACCATTCGATAAGAGTATAAATGCTGTTTGAGATTCAACTTGCTTCTCAGACTTTCAGTCATGCACAATTGCTTTAACTTCAACCATAAAGTAGCTGCTGAATTCTCCTTCAAAACATCCTGAAGAATAATATTTGATAGATAAATGTGAAAAACTGTCTTTTTATTCTTTCGTAATTTCTCCTCTGCGGTTCAAGTTGCGGCATCTTGTCAATTTCCAACAACGCATTATCCAAATCCAGCGTACGAGTACTACACTCATCTTAAACTGTCATAGCGAAAAATTAGTACTCCGATCCAAAATCGGAATGTCATATTTTATGGTAGCCATCACGAACAAAAAACTTCAAAAAAATCAACCCTTGGGTTGTGAGGAACTGCTGAACCTAGGCTCTGATACCACTTGTTTGGATTGATACCATTTATTGTGAAACTAATCACCAGATTGAGATGTTAAAATTATATGGCAAAATATAAAGTATTAGATCAAGAACAAAAAGAATAAAAGAAAACAAGAATATGACAGAGGAATTAAGAGATTTTATTGACTCAATAATAATAGAGAAGATTACAATGGATCTTATATTCTAGTAATAATATATCTCACACTACAAAATTATATAGAAGAGCCTAGTATTTATAGAGAACATGTAGGGTGACATTCAAACCCTAATAGATGAGTTGTAGTTGAAGTAGAATTCCAAAAAGTGTTAAAATGTAAAACGGGTTTAGGCCGGATAACACTATCGTTTGAGCGATAAGCTAGTGACAGGTCCCTCGCTCGAGCATCACGCGAGCGACAGGCGAGCGACCAAGTCTTGGTAAAAAACCTATAGGTGTTGCTCGAGCGGCCAGCTAGCGGTAGGCTAGCGAAAATGCGGTGACTTTTCTTCTCGATCCATAATTTCAACATCTTCAAGTCCAATACAAATTCAACTCCCAATGAGCTTCCAAAATAGAACTTTAACTTGACATAGGACTCCAATAGCATTCCAAACTTAAATTCTTCATGACATGTACTTCAATTAGAATTATTTAATTACTTCAGCAAGTCAACAAAAGAATTCGGGTCACACCCGAATTCCAACAGAAAAGAGTATAAATGTTTCCTCAGGGCATATTTGGATTGCCATCTCATGGTCACGAATCCTCTTGATTACGTCGAACCATTAGGGAAAGCTGTTGCTTCAGGTTTTACTTTTCACATTGAAACCGCAAAAGGTAAATTGGTTGTATGGACTTTTCCTTTTTTAGCTGCCTTTTGACACCACTTATGTTAGGCAATGACATTACCAATGTGAAACCATGTTTTAGATTGTAAATTATCATTGCTCTGAATGTCATGCTCAGCCCACCGCTCATACGAATTAAGAATCTTTACAGATAATTGGAAAGAACTCGTGCTACTGATCAAGTCAAAGGGTATGACACCTGGTGTTTCTTTGAAGCCTGGAACGCCTATTGAAGATGTGTATCCACTTGTAAGTTGTTCCCTTTATTTGTTGAGATTTTTTTTTTTCAAAAAACATATTTCATATCGTCTGATTTTGATGTGTGTTTTGTCCTTATTGTTGTGATGCTTGTGATTGAAGAAGTAAAATATTTTTTTGCAAAGCCCTTCTCCCATATGATTTATTTCTTTTGTGCCTTGCAGCTTGAAGATGAAAATCCTGTGGAATTGGTTATTGTCGTGACTGTTGAACCTGGATTTGGTGGGCAGAAGTTTATACCAGAAACGATGGATAAGTTACGTAAATATTGTTCTTCGGCATTTTTTTTGTTTGTCGATGTTTCTATTATTAACACAATTTTCATGATAATATCCATGGGACTGTAGGTGCGTACACTGCGGAAGAAATACCTATCACTAAACATAACGGTGAGTTCAGTTTACGTACCTTATCATGGTTAGATCTCATTAGCTTTCTCATATCTATTCTCGATATGGAGGTAACATTCGTCCTTATAATAGTGGTTTTTCAGTTGTTAGCTTTACCCAACCTCAATGAAACCGAGATCAAACTGGCTTCTAAAGAAAACCCATCTTAACTAAGATTGACGAACTGGAAATTTTGTTGCATAAGGTGTGAAAGGCATTCTCAACACATTTGAAGTGTAATTGTTAGGAATTAAGGAGGAGACGATATGACGTGATATGAAGTATAGATCGTACAATTAATAATCAAGAACAAGATGTAAAAGAAAAATAAACAAGAAGAAGAAATTGGTAGTGGAACCGAGTATTTTATTAATGACAACCAATGGAGAGAAAATATAACTTCTACAATAATGTACTAATAAATTGAATGAAGAGTCTACTATTTATAGGAGAGATATCCACATCCTAGAAGTAACCTAAAATATGGAAATTATGTCAAAAATCGCGTAAAATCGAAAAATAAGGAAAGAAATTCGCGGCCCGTCACTCAAGCGAAAATCGGGCAACAGCTTGTCGCTCAAGCGGCAGCTCAGGGAAGGCGAACGAGAGCCTCCATGTTCTAAATTTGCTCCTCTCGCTCGAGTATGAAGGGAACGTCCGTCTAGCGCCCTGAATCCGTCTTTTTTTCCTTCTTGGACCCTATTTTGAGATCTTCAAGCCCAATACTCCACAGCGCAAAGCCTTAGACCCAATTTGGACTGGATTTAGGTCACAAAACCCAACAATCTCCACTTTGACACAATGTTCCGGTGCAACGTGCGAAGCTCCAAATTTTCTCTACCTGGAAAAATAAGTCCGACTGCAGCCAAACACACTGAACTCTTCAACCTGAACCAAATCTCTCCAATACTCGAAAATAATTTTCATCTTCCACCATATCCAAACGCGGATACAAATTAACCTAACCCCTGGATTCCCAAAACTCACAAAGAATTCAAAAGTTACCAAATAGTGTTGAAGCACAC
This sequence comes from Fraxinus quadrangulata, assembly GCA_903798255.1. Classification (NCBI taxonomy): domain Eukaryota; kingdom Viridiplantae; phylum Streptophyta; class Magnoliopsida; order Lamiales; family Oleaceae; genus Fraxinus; species Fraxinus quadrangulata. The sequence goes on from CAIGRB010024286.1 coordinate 17,978, forward strand.
CCTGTAGCAGAATCACCATTAAATGTTTTAACTGAAGGCCCCTGACTAGTCTCGTCACCTTCAATAACTCCAAAAGCATGCACATTCAGATTATGATCCCCATACCTATTTCTAATAGATCTTTCCCTAGCCATTGAATACAATGGAACCACAGACTGTGCTGGCAAAGCGAAATTACCCACCTGTGCTGATGTTTCTTCACTGATTTTGTCCAACCTTGCAAGATGTATAACTGAGACTTTCTTCATTCCTCCAATACAACACGGACACCATTTCGGACATTCAAGACTCCACATGCACCAGAGAACATGTACCCTCTCGAATCCAGAGTACTCAGCGAGATGATATTTTTCTTCAAGTCTTGAACATCTCAAACCTGGCCAAGTGTTCTGATTGTTCCATCCACCAACTTCAATTTGACTCTCCCAATACCAGCTACTAGACAAGATTCATTATTTTCCATAACAACAGCACCTTGCGTCCCTATTTTATATGATTCAAACAAATCTTGATTGGGACTCATATGAAATGCACAAGATGTAGCCAAATTTGCTCATCGTCAGGCTTGGATTTCACATAAAAAATCGTCAAAAGATTTCCATCACTTACAAAATTCTCTACGATGTCTACTTCATCTGAAGTCTCAAATTGCCTCCTACGATTTGCAGTTGAATTACCCTTATCATGCAACTTCTTGCAATCTCTCTTGATGTGTCCTTTCTTCTACAATAAAAACAGACCCTATTGCAAAAATCCACCTTCGACTTACCTCTTCGTTGATCACCACAAACCACAAAATCTTTATCATCTCTGGAACCAGCTCCGACCAGATGCTTCATCTTCTCCTTTGAGAATTAAGCATCATACGCATCTTCAATGGTCAGTGTATCACGACTGTACATAATCGTGTCCCTATACGACGAAAATGAGCTAGGCATCGAGCACAATATGATTAAAGCCAAGTCTTCTTTATCATATTTTATCTCTAACATCTCCACATCAGCGACAATCTCCTTAAACACGGCTAGATGATCTTCCAGTGATAGGCCTTCTGCCAGGCGATGAGAATAAAGCCTCTGCTTCTGATGCAATTTGCTGGTTAGACTTTTGGTCATGCACAATTGCTCCAGTTTCAACCAAAATCTGGCTGTTGTCTTCTCCTTCAAGACGTCCTGAAGAATGTTGTTAGATAGATGAAGATGAATCTGCGAAAGTGCCTTGCGATCTTTCCGTTGCTTCTCCTCTGTTGTCCAAGTTGTGAGCATCTTATCAAATCTCAATAACGCATCATCCTAATCAATTTGCACCAATATAGCTCTCATCTTTATTTACCACAATGAAAATCTTGTATTGCAATCCAACAACGGAATACCATACTTCATGGTAGTCATCGATAACAAAAATCTCAAACAATCAAATCATTGCTCTGCGGAACAGCTGAACATTGGCTCTGATACCACTTGTTAGGAATTGAGGAGGAGGCGATATAGCGTGATATGAAGTATAGATCATAGATCGCACAATTGATAATCAAGAATAAGATGTAAAAGAAAAGCAATTAAGAAGAAGAAATTGGCAGAGGAACCGAGTATTTTATTAATGACAACCAATGGAGAAAAAATACAACTTCTGCAATAATGTACTAATAAATTGAATGAAGAGTCTACTATTTATAGGAGAGATGTCCAAACCCTAGAAGTAACCTAAAATATGAAAATTATGTTCAAATCGCGTAAAATCGAAAAATAAGAAAAAAATATGCGGCCCGTCGCTTGAGCGATAATCGAGTGACAGTCGAGCGAGAGCCTCCCTGTCCAACGCCATCAATCCACATTTTGTTTCCTTTTTGGACTCTATTTTGATATCTTCAAACCCAATGCTCCATAATGCGAAGCCCTAGACCCAATTTGGATAGGATTTGAGTCACAAAACCCAACAGTAATGATGAGGGTAAAGAGTTGTCCATTTTTTTTAATTTTTGTGTTGTAGTCTCACCTCTATTGATTTTAGGATTTGGGTTAAGAACATTGGTGGTCAGCCGGTCTCTTAATTTTTCATATAAACTTCATTTTGCTCTAAGTTGATCGCTGGGCTTAAACATTTATTACAACTTGGTCATTCCATCCATACTCATTAGTTTGACTAATGGAAAAGTTGATGTGACAAACTACATTGCTGTAGGAAGTTCATTTTTTGGCGCTTCTGATCTAGTTCAAGATATAGCCGTACTGCGTAAGAGCGTAGAGGATTCCCAGAAAACTAAATAAAACTTCCCAAGGCAAGAAAAGCAGATTAATTTGATCTCTCTTAGATACAGTACTGAGTGTACTATAATGATTTTCCATCGTGTTATATCATCATAAAATGTGAAGTGGGTGTAACTTTTTTGATTGTGGACTATGCATAAACTATTATGGCTTGTTTGGTATAGTTGATTAGACTATGTTGAATGGTATTATGGAAGAAAAAAGATAGTCAAAAGTTTGTTCGATTGTCGTTCTAGTCCAATTTCAGTAGTGTGTACCAAACATGACCTAATTGTTTATACCTTGGTTTATGTTTTTGTCTGTTTCTGGAGTTTGGTTTGGTTTGGAAGAGTTTAGTGTGCTGTTAAGATTTGGAGGGGTTGACATACATCTTTGATTGTAAAATTATTTTATTAAAGATAAAATATTAATTTTAATTAAATTTAAAAGAAGAAAGTATCTCAACTCATTCTTGATCTACTTCGACTGTGAAATTTAATTTAGTGAGGGTAAAATATGTTTTAATTAAATTTAGAAGGAAAAAAGTATCTCAATGCATTTTATTTTAGTCCATGTTCAGTCTTCATCTTTTAAAATTAGTTTTTATTTTAAAAAAAAAATTATTTTTAACAACATATTTTATGGGATGCACAACTTTTATTAATTTTTAATCAAAAATTTAATCAATTTTATTAAAAAAAATAGGAAAGAATGTGTAGTTAAAAAATAGAAAAGAAATTGGTATAAGTGTAGAATATTTTAATATGTGAATGTGTGGTTGAAAATGATCAATCCATAAAATAAATTAATGGTTGTCAAATATGCTCTTATTTTCTCTTCCTACAAAAGTAAAATAAAAACAAATAATAAATTGAGCTCAAATATAGAAAATAAAAATTAATAATGTGGATTGAGAATATTTCTATTTGTGTCCATTTAATATATTTTTAGAATTTTTAAGTAAATAATCATTAAGAGTTGAACTATTTTTATATTTTATAATATTTATATTTTTCTAGAAATTTTTATAATT